>VZUI01069729.1:0-41863 GCA_013401135.1 Cettia cetti
TCTTTGCCTGAAAGCCCTTAATTGCAAAATTATAGTAATTCGGAGGGAAGGGGGGTTACATTCTCCATTCCAGGGAAAACTCCAGTTTCCCCTGGCAGATACCTGTCTCTAAACCAAGACAGATTTTTGGTGCCCAACGTGGGGCCTGAGAGCATTGAGAGATAAAGGAATAGCAGTTCTTAGGTGACCTAAGTTCTTGTATAGAAGCCCATTGGAACCATGTGGTCTAGCTTTCCCTGGTTTGGGTGGCACTTAGTTGTGTCTGTATTCCTGCCTTTTTTCGGTCCTTATTTAAATATGGGCCATTTAACTAAGGCCACAGTAGCTGTCATCAAATTTATTTTATTCAGGTGGCACAGGCACTCCCTGTGATTAACTCTTTTGTGATTGCGGCTAGAACCGTGGGGCCTAGAGGCCCTGAGGAGATTTCAGCTGGAGAGACCATGAGGTAGCTCTCCGAGGCAGCGTTCCTCCTAGTGGTGTCTTCTTCAGGCGGCGCGGGGAATAAAAGGCAGGAGTCCTTAGGTCTTCCAAAGCACCTTTGCTCACAGGTACCGGCGACTCAGAAAGAACCCTGAGGTTTCAGTGTTCCCTCTTTTATTCATATCCCAGGGGGCGGGGTTTACAACTGAACCAATGGGGTTTCGCCACTTGGACCAATGAAGGAATACCTCAGAAACACCAATCAGGTGGTTTAGGACAAATTAGGAGGAAAATCTCCATGAGGAGACAAACCTCCACCACCCCTTCCCCCCAACCCCAGGTTCGGAAAGGTATTCCTCGGAGGAAAAGTGGAAAAAACCTGTTTATTAACAAATAACAAAAGGAAAAGAACACTCCCCAACACAGGGAAGAAAAAAAAAAACCAGCCCCAGATGATACTCAGGCAGTTGCTGTGAAGGGAGGGTGCCGAGCTTCTTTGCAGACTCACGTCCCAGCCACCAGGTTTCACGTTCCCAGCCACCAGATCCGGAGTCGGTTTGGGTCTTGAAGGACGGGGAGAGAGAGAGAAGAAGAAGAAGGGAGCAGCTGGCAAAAGCAAGCTGAAAAAAAAGCAGCAAAAGGCTGCGAAAAAGCAGCTGAAAGCAGCAAGCAGCAGCCGCCAGCAAGCAGCCCGGGCGCAGTAGCCCTGCTGAAGGTGGGGGGGGAGAAAGGCTGCCGCCGCCATACACAACAATCTCTCGATCTGGGATACAGAGGCACCGTCACCCTAGGACATGGGAAGGATCCAAAACTGACCAATCACAGGGTGAGAAAACCGAGAAGAAAGGATACAACCAGTAAGGGCAAACTCTAATCTTTTTAGGTGGAGATTTCAAACTTTCTAACTATTTCATAGGGTGCTTTCTCTCCATGGGAGAGAATGCTCCTTGACCTGGAATTCCTGGTCCCCAACAGCTACACCTCTATATAGAAATATCATTTAAAGAAAACAGGGGTCTTAAAGGAAGAACAAGGCAGACTCTAACTCTAAAGAAACTTAACAAAAGTTTAAATTAAGGAGAAGCTTTCTGATTTTTAGCCTGTTGCATCTTCCACTGCTTGGTTTTTTAATTAGAACTTTATTTCCTACTTATAATCAGACAGCCACAGAGCTTGTTGATAACATGGTGTTTAAAGACCTAATTTATTTTCATGAAGACTGCTAAGAGGATGGGGAAAAAGTAATTAACTATTATCTCTTTTTTTCCTAATAACCATAAACTTATTAAATGACTAATAGTCAAAGTGTGGGCATGCAACATGCACTTTAGCATAATTTAATCCTGAACACTTAAAAGAAAAAATCTTAACAAACCCCAAAATTATTTACAGAACTATGGTAATCTTTTTTACCTCAGCATCAGCATATACATGCATTTTTGCCTTCAAATGGCCTGGCTTTTCAGGTTTTTAACTTTTGTGAATAACCTTTTACAAGAAGATGTCAGTAACTTTGTACAACTACTTTTTCTCATGCTGTGCTCAAAACCTCCTACTTCACTGTGACTTGAACAAAAAAAATACTCTTCATAAATAAAAGCTTATTTAACTTGAGCTTTTTGAGACCAGTTGAGCAAGAACTTTGCTCTTGCTTTTACATTGAATTATAAAATTTATGAAGAACATGGCTAAGAATTAATCTTGGTCGTACAAAAAAATTTCTTAACTGAAACTAGGTGTAGAGAGTAGAAACATGTTAAACAAAAATGTAAAGAATTCCATACAAGTATCCTTTTAGGTGCTAAAATGCATTTGAAATAAATAATGTGGTTTCAGCAGGGGTTGAACACACAGATACTCACGACAAAATTCTTAGTCAATTATTTGTGAATTTATAAATCTGCAATCTCATGTCAATGCAAATTTTGAAAAATATCTTTGGCTGGTTGGTTGGTTGATGGGTTGGTTGGTTGGTCAGTTTTTTAATTGGTTACACATTAGTTTTCTTTAAACAAGGTAACGTAATAACAATTTTTATCATTTCTCAACATACACAGATCATATGGTAGTTTCCAGAAAGCTGATGGTGGTGGTGAACAAGTGATGTAATCAGGAGAAAACATTTCTGAGAAGAAAAGGTTTTTCCAGAACTACCAAAGACTTTACTAGATTTTTCCGCAGGTAAACTAAGAAGACATTATTCTAAGGACTGTTTTAAGAAAAAAAAAAGTTAACCTTCTCCAGAAAATAAATATTTATGCCTAAACCTGTATTAGATGAAAAGCAACCAGGTTTCTAAACACAGTTAGGGTTTTAATTTAAGGACTGGGTGATCTCTCAAGTGCTTTCAAAAATCATGAATCATTCAAAGGTCATGAAAGTGCATCTGGCCCCAGCCTTCTGAGCATATATATTAGGTATTTCTTCCAAAGCCTAATACAACCTTTATCTAAGCTGTAGCCCTTTCTTTTAATGCTAGGGCACAGCTTTGCAGATGTTTATCTGTGGTTGAGGAGAGGAAATGCTCAGGGAACATTGCAGTGTTCTTTCAATGTCCTTGACACGCACTGCTGAACTTTACAGGAGGGTTCAGCCTCAGATTTGTCACATGAAATGTTCTCCTTCCTGGAGCTGATGTTGACTGTGTGGCTGAAAGGAGAGGAGGGTGCTTTGTTAGGAGCACACAGAGGCTTTCTGAGCAGTCCTTTGATGACTTCACTCTTAGATGCCATCAAAGGAAGGAACAAACCCTATAAACCTCCCCTGGCACCATGTGACAGAATTGCATTCAGTGAAACACAATGGTAAGTCCTCACAAAATAGGTCAGTAGCACTGCCAAATCATGCCAGGCAATATTCATTTATGACTCAAAATCTATCCCTTAAATGTGGTGCAACTTGAAGGGGAATTGAAGCAACTTCATTAACTGCTATAGATTTCATAAGTTTCTTACTGAATGTATTTGACAAAGGCTTTTTAAAAATTAATTTAAAATCAATAATTTCTGTACAACAAAGAAAATGTTTTTAATACCTGAAAGATCTTTCAAAAAGAAATATAACAAGAAATTATGTTTGAAATACATTATTAAGAGCATTTCCTCCTAACCACAGGTTGGTACAAGTAATGTCACACATTTTTAATGTAGCCCTCATTTGCAGCAATTCAGAAAATATACACCACGTGTTTAGAAAGAAGGGAAAAATAACTATAGGCAAACCCCTCCTGTTTAAGTTGAGAGAGATTAAGATTTTGTTGGGTTTTTATTTTCCCCAAATGGTCGAATGTTTCATGTACTTGCTTTCAGCTGAAGCCTGAGACCCAGGTACATATTTCAGTTCACCACCCTTCTTCATTGCTTTATTGAGTGCTAATAAGCTGAAATAGAAATTATTAAAATTGCAATTTTTAGGAAAACAACAAAGCTAGGAAAGCTTTACAGGCTTGCAATGATAAAAATGAATCTGTTCATTTGGAAAGGATCCTCTTAGGGCTGTTTGCTCCTTACATGTACTTCATAACATTACTGATTTAATAATACCCTAAAGATACCTCAGTTATTATCATGAAAGTATTTAAGAATGGTTATAAGATGATAATTTCCCTTATTATTCTGATACCAATTTTCCTTTTAAATTTACCTTCAAGCAAAACCATGACTTGCCTACTGTTTCAAATATAAAATAATTTTCTTAGGCTGGTAAAAATGAAAAGATTAATCCAGGTTGAAAGTGATGTCTTTATTCTTTTCCTGGAAATGTGGCACTAAACTGGTCCCTCCATTTCAGCAAACTATAAGTCTTTCATTTCAAGTCAGAAGAGTCTTGGATACTTCCTCATGTATCCCTCTCATTCACCAGGATCTCCCAGTGATTTTGTTAGCAGAAAATTCAGATTTCAGACATAACTTAGACCCTGAACTTGCAGGCAGGACTCATAAAATAAATTAATTTATCATTCACGGCAGCAGCAGCAGTGCCCTAACACAGGCTATACCCCCTAACATCAACCTGTAGTCATAGGTTTGAAAGAAATTTCCAGTGCTTCAGAGAAAAAGGAAAATTATAGAATATGAGCAAAAAAATGGCTATTTTATTTTTCTGCTAGATGTTAGTGTATTCCCAGCACAAATGCATATGAATCAAAATTAATGCAACGTCAGCACAAGTAATTACTGAATTCTCTGTCTTCCTGCTTAAAAGGTTCCATATAATTTTTCTTAATTGCCACAGCATTACATTACTGATTCACTGCATTTTATTAACATAACTGATCCACATGAATTTTGGTGCACGGATGGCCTTTAACACTGTTTGTACTTTTCAATGCATTCATTTGAATGATGAATTCTGCTCCTCTCCATTCCCCTGGCCTGATGTGAAGATGGGGCTGTTTCAATATACGCTCATGGCCAGTGTAAGACTGAGAGAGGACTTCATGGGAGTTTTTAACATCCTCCCAAGGGTGCTGGGCACTGCCCAGGCTCCCCAGGGAATGGGCACGGCCTCAAGGCTGCCAAAGTTCCAGGAGCATGTAGAAAATTCTCCCAGGGATGCACAAGGGGGATTGTTGGGGTACCTCTGCAGGGCCAGTAGCTGGACTGGATGATCCTTGTGGGTCCCTTTCAGCTCAGCATATTTTATGATTCCATGAAAAAAAAAAAATTATATGTACAGCTTTATAACACAAAACTCTCCCCACACCTGTGCAGTTTTGGCAGAGTTGAACAGCTTTCACCATGTTTTTCTAAGCAGAAATTTTCATTTAATCTGCTGTCTACAACCACCATTTATATTTTATGTAGGAAAATGTCCTTCTCCTAAATATTATCTGGTCTTTTTTTTTTTTTTAACTTTCCCCACAATATTGAAAAAATTAGTTAATTATTTTTAATAATTCTTTGAATTGTTTTTATCTCTTCACTTGCTGGTTGGACATGGAATTATATGTCTAAAAAAGGTCTATAGGGTACTTGAAAACCCATTAATGTATCACATTAAAGGAATCCTGAACCCTTAGTCCTTCTGGTCTGAATTATTCTATGGCCTACACAAAACTAGTTTATTAAAACAGATAATAATGACCAAATCTGCATAGAACTCTAACACATGTGAAATTTCTTTTAAATTATGAATCTGTTTGATGAAACTTCACAAAAATAGGCATTCCTGCATGCAACTTTTAGTGCAATGAGTGCACCAACATTTAAAATTACATAGCCACACACAGATTAGAAAAGACTTTCTTTATAAGTGAAAAGAAAAAGTGCAGCTTCACTTATAAAAACACAACAAAGAACAGAACTAATACTTTGTGAAACCAGTGATTTGTAACACTGCTGGAAGCATGTTTACGTGTCCCAGCACTCTGTGCCCCATGTAGAGCTCATTTTATTCAAAACTATCCTCTATGTTTATGGGTAGTTCAGTGTTCTTCCGTAAAAACTTTTATCCACCTTCCCCTCTATAACTCTTTTACTGAAGGAGGATTGTACAAGTGTTGCTGATTAAAAAAAAAAAAAAAAAAAAAAAAAAAAAAAAAAAAAAAAAAAACCAAAACAAAAAAAACCACCAAACAAACAAACAAAAAAACCCCCACAAAAACAAAAAAAAAAAACCACCAAAAACCCCCCCAACCAAAAACAACAAAAAACCCCCAAACAACAGAGGTGTCATTGAAGCTTAAAAAATAATTATTAGTTTGGTGGTCATTAATGATTCTGGACAGCTCCAAGTGACACCATATTCTGCTGCAGCAGAATTTTAGGCTGGTGGAGGTCAGCCCCCATAAAAGAGGCTGACATTGAATTAAAATCTCCACTGTTTTTAATTAAACTGTTGTGAGGGTGGTGGATCCCTCGTCTTACTTCAGGGTTAAATAGAGGTTTGTAATTATACTGTTCCATAGACCTAACATCAGGACAAAATCAAATGGTTTTAGAACCATTCTGAAATAGTGTTGAACTATTTTACATGCAGTGGTGTACTATATTTTCTTCTAATCAGTTGTATAGCTAGTAATAGCTAAAGTAATTGATATGATTTATTTAAACATAGTCACAGACCTCTGGCAGAATTTGGCAGCTAAATTTGATGTTAGTTTAATATCACAGTCACCTGATTAAATTTGATTCTCTCCCATGCCTCAATTTCCTACTTTCCACCTGTAAATTAGTGAGAATATTTACTTCATTGGGTCACAGTATTGACTTTCATTTACAGGAGAGGTTTGTGTGATCAGCAGCAATTTAAGCTTTTGAGAATTGCAATTTTAGGAAAAACAGCATTTGATATAACTCTTCCCTTAGTCGTATAACATAAGAATTTTTCATAAATTATTTCACAAAGCTGAAGAGCAAACACAGGGAGACAATGGGAAGTGTCTCTTTAGTAGTTTTATTAAATCCATATATTTGAATATATGTATACCACTGCAGTGCCCAGATTAAATTCACTTTATGGCAAACCTGAGAAACATTTAAGCTTTCTCCTTTTAGCCTTCTTGCCTTGTCTTCCTTAAAATACATGGAGGACCAAAAAAACTATAGAAGTGACACTCTATAGTGTCCACAGATTTCTCACCTGCTACTGCTGGCGATAACCACACAGCTGTATTGTTGTTGTTGTTTTCCGTTCCCGTCCCTGTGTGGGTTGGGGAGGAAACTAGGGCAGAGCAGTGAGACCCTTGATCCCAGGAGGTGACCGGTAAAGAGGCAAGGGAGGCTCAATCCTTGGGTGTATCCACAACCTTTTATTCCTGTAACATCCAACTGCAACTGTAACTGAGGAACCAGGGTGAAGGGAACCAGGAGGAGAGAGCCCTGAGCAGCTCTGTGCAGGGGGTTTTAAGGTCGGCAAAAATGGGAGGGGATACAATACAGGAACCAATGGGGAACTTAAACATAGGGGAATGACATTCTCGGGGAGCAAATGGGGTACAAACATGGGAGGAGACATGAAGCAGGAACCAATCAGGGGTAGAATTCAACAGAACTTTCTGGAAAGAGGGGAAGGTGTCAGGGAGATTGGCAGGGAGGAGGTGGGCACAACTTTATTGGAGCAAACCATTCAAGGAAAATTCACGGGGAGGAGAGGGCAAAACCCACTCTACTAAATCATAAGATACAACACTGTATTTTTTCTCCATGTATTTTTTTAAGCAATTTCACTAAATTGAGACAAAGAGTGGCTTCTGTGAATGACAGGACAGCCCGAGATTTGACAATAGGCTGCAGTCATCATCACTCCACCCAGCATATCAATAAGACAAGAGGAGCTGCTGATTTATTTTCTTTTCCACCCTCTTTCATGTCCCCTTCTGTTGGCAGCTGAGCTTAAATGTGAGGCTTTGGGTCAGGTGAAATGGACAGGGAGTTTTTCCCTGATGTTGGCAGTGGGTTTCTTTGTTTAATCAGTGTCATTTTTTGGCTGTGAATGCACCCCTTCGCAGCAGCACTGCAGAGTCGTTTTTAAAGACATTAAAATGGTTACATTTAAGTGATATTCTCTCAGCTGACCCCAGAAAAGGCTGCTTGTTGTCAAATACATTCCTTAGCAGCAGCTTCCAGCAGTCAAACCCCGCAAAAGGCACAGCTGAAGGGATTCCAGTGGGCAGTGGCCATCTGCTTCACTACAGGCTCCAGAATTTCTTGGAGTGTGCGATTTCATGCCTCAAAACCCTCATGGAAAACTTGGTATTGAGTTCATCCTTACAGCACTTTTATCAAGTCACAACAGAGTTTTGGAGCAGCTGTTTTGATGCTTCCTTCTCATCCCCTTATTCTCCTTGTTTTCAAAGTTATGATGCTTACATGGCATGAAACAGCTAAATCAGAGGACTTAAAATTTTTAAGCCTTTTGATTTGGTGTGTTTGCACTACATTGATTCAGAGTTCTCAAGAGATCTTCATGCTGACCAAAGTGAACTTCTTGGAGTTTTCAATAATATAATCAGCTTTTCCTTTTGGTTATTCAATTTTCTGTCAACAGCCACAAATTTTTCAGCTTGTCAAGGAAACCCACAATACAAACATCTTTTGAAGATGCTCTGTTAAGCAGTTAAATATATGCATTTAAAATATTTTTATAATTTGAGTTTTTCACATGTAAAGAAATATCGGTTATTTTCCAGTAGAGAAAAAAATTACACTCATCCTTCTTACTAAGGATTACATACCTCTGATTGACATTAAATAATTCTATTTCTTGTATTTCTGTTTAGAAATTCTGTGACCAGTAATTTTTTTTTTTTTTTTGCAATTTATCATTTAAATGTTTTTTCTTAGGAAAACATCATGTTTAAATTAAATTTCACTGAAAAATTATGAAGCAAAGCAAAACACAGAATATTTATCATCTTTGGAAGGTCATTAAAAGACAATTAAGGCATTTAAAAAAACCAAAAAGCTCATGATCACAACCATCATTATGCCAGTAAGAAAAAGATTTTCTCATTCTTGAAGCTTGTTCAAACTATGTTCTCTGAAGTACTATATCCCCAGAACGATTTCTGAAATGTTTTAAAGAATCTGAAGTGCTGCTCACAACCCATTAGGGAAGATGAGGCACTGCTGCTCTTTGGCAGAGGGATTTTGGGCAACCTTTTTTTTTTTTTGGAAAAACCATTAGGACAAGCCCATGGCTTTGTTGTGGTTTTACAAGCTATGTTTGATAGAGAAAAATCCTTTCTTGGTCCACAGCAATTTGTGAGTGCCATCTGGGCTAGAAAAATCAAGCACTGGGTTCACTGGTAGGGTTCGATGGTAGGAAAGGAGTTCACTGACACCAGCACTAATTCTTGCCACCTCTCAGGTGGCTTCAGTGCTCTTTTTATACTGTGAATGGTGTTTCTGCACATCTTGAGTACAGAGAGGAGATTTCTTCCATATAGAGAGACAGAGGGAAGCTTCACACAGCTTCCCTAAAAGTTAATGTGCTAAGAATTAGCTCACATTGGAAAGGTTATTAAAAATCTATACAAAACCTCAAGATTAAAATAAATAAATAAATAAATAAATAAATAAATAAAATAAAATAAAATAAAATAAAATAAAAATCAGAAATACTACCAGATTATAGAACGATTTTCATTTGGTTTAATGCTTCTCTACCTGTTCAGCCACTAAAGTTTTCATATGCAACAAGCAGAATAAGATAACTGTCACAATTGGTGTGTAAAGAGTTTCAAGTCAGAAGTGTTACTCTACAACTTACAATATCTTTTAACTCTAAAAAGGGAGAATGCTAAGGGCATGGGGAGATGTAGAGAACTCAACTAATCTCAAACTGAAAAATAAATTTTTAAATGTTCTAATCTGTATAATTTCCAGTAGTATTCTTGTCAGATTTGAACAAGCTTAAACCTGAGTATACTAATAGA
Source organism: Cettia cetti (assembly GCA_013401135.1). NCBI lineage: Eukaryota > Metazoa > Chordata > Aves > Passeriformes > Sylviidae > Cettia > Cettia cetti. Next base: position 9,803 of record VZUI01069729.1, read on the forward strand.
CTACATTAGAAAATATTTGAGTATACTTAGATATTTTCAGCAGCCTTAAGAACACCAGGAGCTTGTTCTTTGCTTTTGGCTGAACAAAATGCCATTTGCTGTAATTAAAAACAAGAAAATTCTTTTCACCCAGTTTTCTGATGACTTTGCACAGAAGAGCATGTGATACCAGTGATATCAACCTTCTGATTGATCAGAAGCTGTTGAAGAAGTTAACACTGAGTTATTTCCACATTTAAGCTTTGGAAAAATTACTCTAAAAAATAGTACAGAGATAACATGGTGTATCTATATAGCAAATACATAGCACAGCTAAGCCTGTGAAAATTTCAAAGTACAACAGCAGCAAGGAATTCTTCTTTCTGCAGAGAAGAATGTTTATAGTTTTATTCCTTCATCTTTGTGTAAGTTTTTTGTCTTTTCAAAATGCAGTATCAAGATATAAAACTATTTTTTTCATTCAGCCAGATCCTTCCCTTGTAAAACAAGAGTCCTCACCTCCTACTCTTTTCCAAGGAGAGTTTTAAGCAGTGGAGTTGATTCAGTTTATAACTCCTGGTTGGCAGAATTTTCTTGAAGCACATTCACATGAAATTCCAGCAGTACTTCAGCAGCCCCAGGTGTTAACTTACCCTACGGAAGGTGTTGTGCAGCTGAACACTCACAGCACTGCACCTACTGTCAGCCACAGCCACTCTTATTCATCCCCCAAACTTCCTTGGCACTGCTGCTATGGAAGCAAATTAGGAAAAAAACAACCAACCCAGCACAACACAACATATATTAGCACTTTCTCACTTAACAAGACTGTTTTAATGCAAATGCATTAATTTAAATAAGACCTGGCATGGTTATTACGTGTAGATGCAGCGTTGTTTCCACCTGTGGAGGTGGGAGGCGAGATTTATCATGTGTGTCTGGTACTGTTGCGCACAGAGAGTTTTAGGGGGTTTTTTGAGGTTATTGATTAGCACTTTTAGAAAACTCCTGTCAAGTGTTAAGAGTGGGCAAACTGTTCACCCAGGGCAGGCTCCTCACTATTACTTACCAATTTTAATATATTAATTGAATTCCATTAATGACAATCTCTGAACTGTGAAACTGCTATCTATTCCCCATGACCCAAAGTTGTCCTTTTTAAAATCCCTTAAATTAAATTATGTGATACAAAGGTTAATTAATCATGCATACCCAGCAGCAGATAATCAGACCTATAAACAGAATATTGATATTCTGTTGCTACTTGAAACCATGATGGAATTACCCACAGGTGTCCTTCATGAGTGCTGATGATATAATTAATGGTAATAAACTCTGGCCTTGGTAACTAATTCAATCAGCTACGGAGAACATTTCACTAAAGTGATTTTTCAGAAGCTCATGAACTCTTCAAAACAGCAAGTTATTCCCTTTGTCACATGGATACAATTTGGAAGTATCAGCCATTAGCTAATAAAAGTTGAATGATAAGCCATCAGGCTATAGTTTTTCTTAATAGTCCAGTGCAGTAAAGTTGACACCATTAAATCTAACATACTAAAATGATTCTCTGCCACAGGTGCAGTAATACTTTACATTTCTTTCCAAAATGCAGAAGTGTCTCTCTGACTTTAACACAATATCCCTGCTGACATGAAACTCTTCTGCTATATCACTCAAAACTTTGAGACCAAAGTCCTCAAAATCCTTTCTGTACAGTACATTGTAAGTTGCAGTAAAATTTGGAGCTTTCTTTCCTTATAAAAGATATTCAAGTAGTGCTGTTCTCCCTTTTTAACTTTCCATGCTTAACTTATTTCTTGGAAGCTTGCGCTGCAGCTCTCTATTTTCAATGCTTTACCCTTGTGAGGGAAGGGTTTTAATTTCCAACCCTTACAAGGAATTTTATTGCTAAAGAAATCTTAATCACAATCTGCCTGGAAATAGTAATATGTTTCATAATTTGTTACTTTGGGTATTGGTAGAGCCAGTATGGAACTACCTAATATAGACTTTAATGGGGTTTTAGGGTGGGATTAATGATGCAAAATGCATCATCTATATTGATGGTAACGTGTCTGTAGGAATATTAAAACAGGGTTCTGAATGCTATACTATGGCCAACCCAACTGGGAGAAAAAAATCTAGAGAGATTTTGAAACCTCATTTTTAATGTTCCATCTGTTCTGCAGACAGCTTTGTAGAAAACTGGAAAAGTCCAAGTTTCACAGAAAACTGGTCTTCAATGTGCAGATGGAGGAAATGTTCAGATAGCTGAACTTTTAATGAGTGCAGGCATGTGTCTTTATCTAAAATCTAGCTTAGTCTTGTAAGGCTTACTTAGGAAAGTTAAACCTTCTGGAAAACAGGTGGAACTCTGAAAATATTTATTAATAATATAGGAAGCCCAGCGTTTGAATGACTTCAGCCACTACTGAAGAGGAGAGAAAAATAAGTGTATTCCATGTTTTGTAGCAGATGCAACACCATCCAAACTGTAAAAAGAAATACTACATGTATGTAAGAAAATATATCATATCGTATCGTATCATATCATTTATATTATATCATATAGCATATTTACAATTTCTTTTTGTATATGTTGTATATAGATAGAGATCAATATTATAATAATAAAAAAAATCCATACATAAAACCAGCCCAGGCTGCACAGAAAAGTAGCACTGAGACAACACTTAGAACTTAAGGAGAAGGTACATTGCTCCATAAATCTTGCTTTTCCAGTTCTAGGCTAAGGTCCAGTTCAAACACGTAATTTCCACAGTCTCAAAAAAGAAGCTCTTAGATTACTTTAAACTTCAGCTGTACCAGTCTGAAAGCAAGTGGAGCTCCCTGGTTAAGCACTGAGGTGCTTGATCTCACACAGCAGCATTCAGGTAATTTTATAAATAAGGAAAAAAATTGGTGATTTTTTTTTTTTAAGTCTTTTTTGTCAGAGCTGGCTGGCTGGGACCCAGCAGAGGTGTCGTGTTAACTTGTCGGCATTTTGAGCTTCCTGCTGCTCTTTCAGAAGAGGATTCTCACTGAGGTACAGTCAGTAAGTTTCTTATGGACCTGTGGTTTTATGCAGCCTGGAGAAAAACAAGTAGTTGATTAAAAATACTCAAGTCTGAAAATGTGGGCTTGGGTCAGACTCCCTGCTCCCCATATTATCATTTTCTTTTTTATCCACAAACCACCTCAGAAGACACACACAGTCACAGGAATGAAAGATTCTTCTGAGTTTTTTTCTTACCTGCCAGGCCTTAAACATTGGCTATACCCACATGAAATGTTTACAGTGGAACAAAAAATATATGGAACAAAAAATACAATTATATCTTTATAGACAGCACTCCAGTTTTGTCAGAGGAGGGAAGGTTTACTTCATCAGCTCAGTTTTTCCCTCAGTATAGGAGAGGCAGGATTAAAACCTCCTTTTTCCTTCCTTGCCTTACTCTTGAAGGGCTGAAAAGCAGGGTCGGGACTTGTGAATATGAGGTTAGAAACCTCTTGTTACTCATAATCTAGTTAGTAAACTGAAAAGGATCTGATACAACAAGAGAAGGTGTTTTGATTTTGATTTTCAAGTAAAATACTTAAAATTTATCTGTGTCTCATACTACAAGTTTAAGACCCCTGTTGAATCTATCCTCTTTTTCTTTTTTTTCCTTGAAAGTAACATTTGATGAAGGAGTGTGAAATGCAAAAACAGAATTGGAAGTTAGAAAATTCAAAGAATTCTAGTTTTAGGTGTCAGTCACTGAAACTGGGTGAGAGAGTTGACATGATTAGCATGAAAGTGAGATAAATGAGAATATTACAAGCAGGTGTTAAAATCTTCACAGGTTACTTCACAGGTTACTAACAGCACAATTATGCAATACTTATACAAATCTTATAAACATTAAAATTCAAGCGCATTAAATAAATCTCATATTTAATAATGTCCCAAATTAGTGCAAAACATACAAATGCAGGAAAGGAAAAAAATAGAAAAATATTGGATATTACAAGTAGCAGTTATGCAAACACGACTGAAAAGAAGGATTAATAAAAGTTTCTAATCAGCTGGATTTTCTAGGTATTCCCTGCCGAAAAATCTGAAAGTATTGATCTCCCATCAGCCAGTGAGAACATAATACTCATAACACTATATCCAGTCACATTTGTCACTTTTTAATCATGTTGGCTCTTCCTTTTTTTTTCCCCAGAAAATTTCTGGTTTGTGACTAAAGGAAACTTAAATAAGAAGAGGACAAAATAACCTAAAAATCATGAACTATGTCTTTCATATCATAGTAGAGCCAATTCCTTTAATATTTTTCAGACTCATATTTAACCTTTGAGACTGGGATTTTCTCTATGTAGCCTAATTTCAGAAACAATAATTTTGCTATTGGTGGAAGTTGATTCCCTAAAATACCATGGAATAGAGCTGAAAACTGCATTGAAATAAAAACCACACTTAAACCAAATAGGAACAGAACACCTTTATCCCACATACCCATGAGTCTGGGCGCCTTCAAGATTTCCAGATGAAGTTTCCTTCTTTCAGCAGCACAAAGCCATAGGAGGAGAATGTCTTTGGAAAATTAACCATGGTTAACTTTAGTCAAAAATTTGAGCTTAAGACCCAAATTGGTTGATTTTGACTGAACTGCATTCCCAGAATTAGTTGTTGCTGACTTTATCATCTGCACTTCCAGCTTCCATATCTGTAAACAGCAAAAAGTGAAACAAAAATAAAAGCAAAGCAAAAAAATAAACAAACCCCAAAGATACAAAAAATCTGATGAAAAATAATGAAGAACGATAGATAACAACTTGCAAATTCAGAGATAATAAATTTTAAATTCAGCCCCTAACTCTGGCAACATGCTTTACTCGTTCTGGCTCTTGGCAAAGGGAGAACAGCAGCTGCAAATCAAAAAGCAGCAGAAAACAGGTCGTATTTGCACTGATGCAAGCATAGACACCATCAGCAGGAACAGCCTTTCCTGCCATCACTTGAGAGCCAGGGCTGCAGGCAAAAATGCCAGGTTGGAGGATTACTGACACATTTGTCCAAAGTTTCATTAGCACCCCCTGAGAAGCATTCATCTACATAAATGAATATTTTTCACTTTCCTCTTGCCTCAGAATCATTTCATAGCAGAATTAATAAATTATCCTGACAATTGTTACAGTCAAAATATAAATTCTGAGGCAAAAAACAGGATTAAAATGATTTTGAGGATTCAAAAAAACCCCAAAAAACAAAACAAAACCAAAACACATTAAAAAGAATATTGAAAGTCTGAAGAGCAAACAGGCCCTACCCCCACAAACACTGACATCCTCTTCTTGGTTATAACTCAGTAAAGCCTATTTTATAAACAGTTGGTGACAGAACTTAATAGTTACAAAGAAATGGGCTGGACCAGACTAAAAGGGGTGAGATTCTGACCTTTGTCATGGTGTAATGACTTGGACAATCAATACTTTTAATTTTGTGGTGTGTGGTAGCAAATCTCTGAATGCAGTGTCTGGAACCATTATTTAATTTTCTTCCTTGAATGAAGTATCTTAAGAACATTCAATTATTTATAGGGTTTATCCTGGTTTAGCCCAAGCCAATGCTGTGCAAGAAATCTCACATTTGGTGTCATGTACAAGTATTCAGTTAAAAGAAAAGTTAGTGTTTTGAAGCACCTTCTATGGCCATTATGTTTTCAGAACTCAGAATTCAGTTCTCTTTGCACTTTTAATGAGATTAAAAAGTATAGATTTAAGACCCATGGCTCTGGGGATCTGTCCACCTCACGTATTGATGACATCTCTGGGAAATTAAATTTCAGATTCAGCAGCAAATAGGATGATAAGCACCCTCTTTAATGAGTTGTGCTATGTATGACTCAGAGATAAACCAGCTCAGAAGGGATTATCATCTACAGATCCTGCATTTAGGACACCCCTCAAAAACCTTTTGGTGCCTGGGGCACCAAACACACTCGACAGACTTTTTGGAAAAGGAACCTCCCTACCCATCGCACTGTACAAGGACAGTGGGGAATAGCAAGACCAAAGAAGGAGGCAGGAACTTCCTGGCAAAGCTCCAGCAGCAAATTAAGTGAGGCCTTAAGGAGAGAGATGAGCTTCTTAAATCTGTTCCCATAAAGTGGAAAGCCAAAACTAATTGGCAGTACTCTGCAGGTTTTATGTCTCACTGTGAAAATGGCTCTCCTTATACAGTGGGTACATATATTACCTACTGTTACACATTATGCCCTTGTTTCAATCTTCACTTCTTTCAACCACAAAACATGCAGGGCTTGCACGTTCCCTTTCGAAGGGAGTGAAGGCTGATGTTTCAGAAAAGAAAATATTCATCATTGAAATATGTGGGGTTTTGGGCTGGGGAGTTTTTATTCAAGCCTGAACTGATACTGATCTGAGTTTGATGAATCCCAGCTGCCTTTACAGATGGTCAGAATTCTTCCTTCCATTTTATGCCTTCATGAGTGTAGGACAAGCAACAAGTTACCAGAGACCCCCACAAAAAATCAGCATTCTGCCTCAGAAACTTGTGACTAGTGAGGTAAATATACATCAGAAAAAGCAGTGCATTCCGTAAGTTTCTAAAAAGATCAATAAAGAAGAAATTAAGATTTACCTTTATGGTTCTCTCACAATGCATCAATATAATGAACTTTTCCCAGCTTAACATTTCTTTTATTCAGTTTGCTTTGTGCCAAGTATCAGTCTCCTTAATCCTGCAGCATTACAGCCTGGCAGGGCTACTTTGGAGCCATCTCCAGAGCAGCTTTGTTCCCAATTTATGGAAGGATATTATTAAATGTGTCACTCCGAGGCTTAACACAGCAGTGAGGTGCCTCCTGCCAAGATGTATACCAGTGCATCCAGATAAATTTTAGTTAAACACTGAAAGTGGTTATTAGGAAAACTGCACTTCTGCAGCCCAAGTTACATAAGATTGCTTCAAGTATACATCCGTTTTGAGTTTTATTTTTCCTCCAAGCTTTTGGCTTATGTTTTATAGCTAGTCAGAAATAGTGTTACGAATGTTTGAATAACATCATGATAAAGAACTTCATGAATTTCAGCAACTTCTGCAACAGTCCTGCCTGATTATTTTTGCTGATTTCATGAGCAGTGTAGGAAGAAGCAGGTGGAAATCCTTTTTAAGGGGTCTGCTGCGTCAGTCTGAGTAAAATACACTGCAGTGTCCTTTTCTAATGTAGAAATTGAGCTTATTTAATAATTGTGCCATTAAAACACAAAACTGGAACCACTCAAGAGACACACAGGCATTAAGTATTTGGAGATAGGAAATAAAATGGGACACAGGTTTTAAACTGCAGAGCACCTGATGAAGTAGTGTCTTTTAAAGAATCAATACATTTCCTTAATTTAATCAATGAAAGCATTAGAGATTGTCAGTCAAATAAGCAAAGTAAATTATTTGGACTGCATTAAGAATTAGACCATTGCAGAAGGCATAATTCAGGGTCTCAAGACCTGAGCTGCTTTAGCCTGTGATGTCTCTCAATTACAAGGATATTTTGTGACACTTCACTTGAATTAGCTTGGGCACTGTGCATGCTCTTGCTGTTAAAAGACCCCAGTAACTCACCATGACTTCTCCACCTTCACTCTCCTAGAGGAAGGCCAAAACTCTTGATCCCAGGGGCCCTGAGTAATGCCAGAAAATCAAGCACCACACAAAGAAAATTGAGGTAGAAATGGAGAAAACTTCTTACAGTAAATTTAGCTATATTATCAGTGGGAATTTCCTGTAATAATTATATAATTTTGGATTAATTTTGATTGTATTTTAAATATTTGATGCATTGAATATTGGGACAGACACATTTAATGCATGAAAGGCGTAGTTAGCTATTGGAATCCTCCATCTCTGGACTAATAAAACAGAAACTTTCAAAGCAAGTGAGGTAAAACTTTGTGTAATAAACAATAAACTTTTAATTTTCAGACTTGCACACCAAGTATTTCCCAAACTATATTGCTATTCTAGGTTGATAACACCTAATTCTTCACAGATTTACTAGAATTCTTTATTGTAAGGAGAAACTATCACTATATAGCAAATAAGACCTTAGACAGCATGTGTCATATCAACACAAAAATTTCAAGCTTTTTTCTAAAGTAATATAGATGTAAGCAACTGCTCTACTCTTCCAGTTTGTTGTTCTATTTCATATATGTAACTTACTAAAAAGAGTTGTTTTGGGGCTAGACATGAATGGAACAGCATGTATTTATTTTACTAAGATTAATAAACTTCATAATAAGGAATAAACATTTCACTAAGTTTGTTCCAAGGGTATCCCTTATCATGGTGGTTTGACGCTGTCTATATCTCTCCCCTCTTCAATTTTTCAAGGGAAAACACAACAAAAGACTTATGGGTTTATGTAACAGCAGGAAAAGGTCACTCCCTGAGCAGTTATCATCACAGGGAAAAAAAAAATCCACCTAAGGAAATTAATTTATTATCAATCTAATTATCAATCAGATCTAAGTAGGGCAATGAGAAGTAACAATGTAAATCTTAAAATGCCTTCCCCCCACCCCTCTATTCTTCCCACTATCAACTTAAAATACATTAAAATAAAGCCTTTTGCACCTTTACAATTATGCAAATCAGATTAAATATTCCAGAGTATGTCATACACAATCAGGAAATTGGACCTTATCTTGGTTTATCTAACTTTGCAGTAGTCCTTTTTTTTAGAGTAATCCTAATAAGTTTAGGAAGACATAGAATGTTAGAAAGATTCTAAATTGTTTTCTTTTTAGCCTATGTGCTATCATTAAAAGATGAGGAGGGCACACAGAAAAAAAATGTTCACTATTTTGCAATGGGCCAACTTTCTGCTGAAATAATGAAAAAGATAATAGCAAAATTATTGTGTATACATCTACCTACACCTACACCTTTCATAATGGAAGATTAGTATTATTGTTGAGACAAAAAAAGATCAGTAGGTTTCAATGAATTCTGCCAGCTCTCTTTCATCATTTTCATTTATTCTGTGTTCTTTTTACACACTTTGTTTGTCCGTAATAATTAGGAACAATCTATTACATACCCCTTTTGTTTACCTCTGGCAAATTACCTTGTCCCAGTAGTGATATAGAAATACAAATGAGCAGTATAAATCTTCTTGAAAATCATTTAAGGTAGATTCATAAGGGTCCTGCTTATGTGAATATGAAACAAATGAGAAATATGACAAAGACTGCAGGAATAAAATCATCAGAGTGAAGTGGTATCTCTGTATTTCATAAGGAATACAAGAATGCTCAGAGGCTTGGAAGTAAGAGATAAATTAATACCTGGGGAGTTTCTGAAGTCCTAAAGTTATAAAACACATGACCTTTACACTTCAGCAGAGCCACTGAATCTTCTGACTGAGAGTAAAACAAATTTCACAAGGAAAAGTAAAGCAAAAAGTATAATCTTACCTTTTGATATCTGTGCTGTCCAGAGACAATGGTTCTGATAAACACAATCTGTCCTAAGACTGAGATTGTCTCTAATTGCATCAATTGACTTCAAACCTATCACATCAAGGTATATCAAATGAACACCCAGTCTTGTTTATTTGTAAAAGCGAGTTGCAGCTCTTGCTCACAGAGGAAGAGCCATTATGGCCCTTAGTGCAGACCCTTGGTTTTCTGGGTTTAATGTTAGCGTATATAACACTAAAAGCAGACAATGTTAGTAGCAAGACACAGCTCCACCATCAAGATTAAGAAATACCTAAATGAACTGTGTTTACAAAGTATTGTAATTCAAGAAACTGCTGGAGGTTAATGAGCCAAAATACAGTGACAAAAGAGGGTAAGATCAAGGCACAGAAGAAAAGGTTTTTTTTTTTAAGTCCCTTCACTTCAAACTGTCTTAATCAAGAAAATATTTTAGAGTAGTCCTTTTTTATATTTATTGAACTACACAACAAGCAAAGCCTGTGAAATTTTACTTAATTTTCTACTGTGCCAAATTATCACATTAAGTACAAGACCAGGAGGAACCTCCCTTTACAATAGTATGAAAAGCACATTATCCTGGTGTTTATGAGGATGGATTTTAGATGGGATCACAGTTACCCTTCTACAGAATTCCCCTTGGGTTGCACTATTTCTGTTTGTTCCTTACATATCACCTTATGGCTGTGAGGTATTGAACCTATGAATGAGGCACAGTGTGAGCAGCGTAAACATTTCTGCTTTAACCACTGAGAAGATGCCATGTCAGGTCTTAAAATGCTCAAAAAATGCTCCTTGTATCATATAAGTGTGTAAATTTGCAATTGGCATTCATGGTGGAAAAGACAAATGGCTTCTTCAAGGTAAAGTGGCCTTTACTGCAGCCTTGAGAGAGGAAGAACTAAAGTTTGCAGGTTACAAATCCACCTTATGGTAGCTCCCAGTCTTCCTTAGATTGCAGAGACTGGGAGAATTTAAAAACTGAATGGAATTCACTAAGCAAAGTGTAAACCTCAGCTCGTCCTTGGTGAATACCAGGTGGTTACAGCTCTGAAGTGCATCACTTTGTGAGCTGTCACCTGCTTGTCTGAGGGAGCCAAAGACAGGAGCACCTACAGTGCACAGGTGTAAGGAAACTGAATGGATCAGTGCTTAACAAAAAGGCATAATCTGCGATTTGTGGAATGCTTAGTACACATAATGACTAGCAGAAGGATTTCTTACGGAGTTTATGACTTCATAAAGTACTAAATGTTTAAACTTGAACCTTAAAGTTTCTATTCTGGAGTATTCAGAGAAATTATTTTAATATTTTTGGGAACAAATTAGTGATAAGTGTAGTATTTATGTACAAGGTTACACATCCATATCTATACAAATGCACACACCTATCTGAATAAAAAGGATATGCCAGTTGCATGGGAATTGATTGAACCCTTGCCATTGAAAATCCTTTTATTTGCATGGATTTTCTCAAGGGAAGTCCTCGTGTACAGAAGTGATATTCTTCCAAAATGACTTCCAGTATCTTGGACACCAGACAAAGAATCTAAGAATGAGGTGAAGGCAGCAAAAAAGTAAAACATTACAGACTAAGTAATCATTGGGAAATATTTGTTTGAAATTAAAAGTACAAAAATGTGCCAAGGCAGCTGGACTCTTTGTCTTTGAACAAAATATGTTTTCTAGTCCCTGGATCTTCTAGTGTTTTATGAGTAGGGATTTTTGGGATTAAAATATAATGGAAGGATATTTTCAGAGAGTGGTAACGTAATTGTAGAAAGCTCTGTATTTATACCAGAAGATCTATTTTTTATAAGGTTAGAAAATTCAATATATGGTTATTGGTGAAAACAGGCAGCAAAGAGGTTTCCTAGGGATTTAGCTGGATTTGGGGGTAGAAACAGAAACTTAAGGCAAACCAAGAGTGTATCTTGCTAATGATCCTGTTGTATTTGAGTTCAGTTCTGGGCTCCACAGTTCAGGAGAGACCAGGAGCTGCTGGAGAGGGTGCAGGGGAGGTCACAGGGAGGATTTGGGGTCTGGAGCGTCTCTGTGCTGGGCTGAGACTGTGGGAGCTGGGCCTGGTCAGGCTAGAGAAGGGAAGGCTGAGAGGGGATCCCCTCAATCCATACAGACATCTCCAAGGGGTGCCAGAGGATGGGCCCAGGCTCTGTTCACTGGTGCCAGTGCCAGGATGAGCAGCAATGGCCATCAAATAAAGCAGAGCAAGGTCCAGGCCAGCAGGAGGAAGAACTTCTCTCCATGGAGGGGCAGAGGCCTGGAAGAGCTGCCCAGGGAGGGCCTGGAGTGTCCCTGTCTGGAGACATCCCAACCCCAGCTGGACACGTTCCTGTGCCACTGCTCCAGGGGACCCTGCCTGGGCAGGGGCTTGGGCTGGGTGAGCTCCAGAGGCCCCTTCCAATCCTAATGATTCTGTGAAAAGCTGAGGAAGACTGGTCAAAATAGAGAAATAAATAGAGTAAAATAGAGTAAAATGAGTAAAATCTCTTAAACATGCAGACACAGACCAGGCAAACTGTAGAAGCAGCATTTACTCTCAGGAGATCTGGGAAGAAAAATCTGTTTCTGAGGTAACTATGAATATCAGCAATTTGCCTCACTAAATACTGGTGGATGTTCCTCAGTAGGAAAATACATAAAAGGATTGCTCTAGGATCCATTTAACTTTTGTAGATGTTCTTGTAACTCCAAAACTTCGCTGTACTTCAGAAAAAGGAAAATTATGATCTGCTGCAGGGCAGTCAAAGAAGTGCATGAATATGCACTTGTACTTCTAAACTCTTAAATCACAGAATTACTGAATGGTTTGGGTAGGAAGGGGCCTTGAATCTCATCTTGTTCCACCCCCTGGCATTGGTTGGGACATCTTCCACTAGACCAGGCTACTCCAAGACTTGTCCAACCTGCAAAGGATTCCTTATCTAACCTATTATCTAACTTAAACCTACCCTTTTTCACTTTAAAAACATTATGCACTAAATTATGTTGTTAATTAACCAGCAGTAATAAATGGGAAGTACAGAGAAGCTGTGTTATAGCAAACCAGACTCTTCTTGGACATGAGGACCATGAAGATACTTTATTTCTGTTCTGCGTATGGGTCAGACTTTGTAGGTTTTCAGGTGTATAGAAAGTGTCAGGAGATTGATGTTTTTCCTCTGTACCCAGAAGCAGAAAGGATGCAACTTTATGGGATTCATCCAAATCACTGATAAAATGATTCAAAAAAGGCATTAGCGTAAATGAAAATGCTTTAAATTTTCTTTTTAGAGAAATGAGTATAGGATCCTTAGAGACATAAGGAGAGAAAGAAGTGAACTGTTTTAAGTTTGAAATTAGTGTCACAGAATCTGTTGGGATTGAAGGTGAGGCATTAAGCAAAATTAGAAAAGTTGTTGCTTACAAATAGGTAAAGCAGAACCCAAAGACTGAAAGGACATTTTCTACTACTGAAAGTCAAGCTGATTGTTGGATTTTTTTAAAAGTGAATCATAGCAGAGACCCTGCAGTCAGAGTAAATGGCCTTACAATCAATTAACCTGGTCTAATTAACCTTGAGGAAATGGTTAATTTATTACATTTACTATTCTTAGTTAATTAACGTGTTGTCTGGAAATAAATTTCTTTATCAATTTTGTTTTATTAGGTCTCAGGGTTTGAATTCAGATTTTAATTTGGTGGCGTGGGTGAAAAATGTGAGCATGCAAATGTGAAAATAACATGGTTTGATGTTTGAAACAATTTACTTAAAGGGATTCAGCACAGAAAACATATGTTTATTATTTCACCATTGTAACTGCGGAAAGCTTCTATGAAGAATTTGAAAAGCAGCTGAGTATTTTAACATCGTGAAAACACTGCAGTCTCCAGATAATATTTTCTGGCCAAACTGAGGCATTTTTGCTTTTCAGCAAAAAGAAATTAAAAAAAAAAAAAAAAAAAAAAGGATAAAAGAAAAAACAGTATTATAAACTTTTACTCAAGAAGGAATGCTGAAAACTTTGTCTTTAGCACTTATTGTTCTCACCTCAAGCAGCACAATTAAAATTGTCAGGTGACTTTCTGTGGGTTGAAAACCAAGCTGCATTGTGCCCTTCAGCAAACAAAAGTGATTGAGTGGCCTGGCCCCCTTTGACTTCATTTTTACCCCCTCCTCTGGTATTAATGGATTGAGGGTAGCCATTTAGAAGAAAGTGTGGCAGATACCTGCAGCGACACTCGCCTAAGGCTGCAGAAGAGACAATTCCCCTGCTTAATTCCCACTGGGTTGAAACAATTAAGGGGTCCAGACCTGGAGGGACCTGGAGCTGCTGCAGCCAGGCCAGAGGAGGCTCCAGGATGAGCAGAGGGATGGAGCAGCTCTGCTGGGAGGAAGGGCTGGGACAGCTGGGGTTGTTCAGCCTGGACAGGAGAAGCTTTGGGGGGACCTCACTGTGGCCTTGCAGTGCCTGAAGGAGCTGCAGGAAGGATGGAGAGAGACAATTGGCAAGGGCTGGAGGGCCAGGACACAGGGAATGGCTTCCCAGTGCCAGAGGGCAGGGCTGGATGGGATATTGGGAAGGAATTGTTGGCTGGGAGGGTGGGGAGGTCCTGGCACAGGGTGCCCAGAGAAGCTGTGGCTGCCCCTGGATCCCTGGCAGTGTCCAAGGCCAGGTTGGACACTGGGGTTTGGAGCAGCCTGGGACAGTGGAAGGTGTCCCTGCCCGTGGACTGGGTGGGTATTAAGTCCCTTCCAACACAAACCATTCTGAGATTCCATGACTCTATGAAGAGAAGAAGTTGTCATCCTCTTATAGCTGCAGTACCATCTGTAGTGAGGCACCAGGGCACAATCCTTGGCTTCTGCATGATGTTGCAGGAAGTGATGGTCATGGGGAAAACCAGTAGCACTGGAACACAGGCACCACATCTGTGCTGCTGCCATCAAACAAGCAAAAACCCAGTTCACTTCCCAGGGCACCTCAGAAACCACAGGAAGTAGTTTTCCATTGGTAAAAATTGCCCACAAAGAAGTATCTGAAACTTTTTTTTTTAACAAATTGTTGTCCTGCACCATAATTAAAATCTATGCTAGAAAACAGTAGGACTATGAATTCTTTTCCTGGAAGGGACTTAGAATTTCAAGACTGCTTATCATACTGTGTATTTTAATATTTTCAAAATTAAAATTCATGTTCAAGGTGGCATTATTTTATTTTGAAATATGAATTTAACTGTATTTAAGGATTTTAGACAAAATGCTAAAATAAATCAAGGTATTCCCATCCACAAAAAAACCGACAACGTATCTTAGAGCTAGGAAATACAATATGTGACAGCAATTTGGATAATCTATATGGATTATTGGCTAAACACAACTTTCTTTACAATTATCTCTATACTGCTGTCAAAAAAACCTTTTTCCAGCTGTTTTTGGTAACAGACCTTACTGTTAAATAAAGAAAAAAATCTTTTATTACAGCCAAATAAAATTTCATTTTAGCATACATACACATTGCAGAGGCGCCAACTTTTTTTTTCCACTGTTCTTTACATATTTTCTCTGTGCTCACATACATAAATTATACATTCCTATTCTTTTAGACAATTGGTTTATTTCTTTGTTAAAAGCGTTTATAGTGGCCCAACAGTACTTTCTTCCTGTATTTGAGATATTTTTTAATTGTGCAACCGTGACATACCAGGATCTGGAGCATGACATCCTTTGGGCCATTATTCATGGATGTGTCTAAGTGTGGGTGTGCAGGATTTTTCCCAAGCGGCCAGCTCCGATCCTGCTGCCACAGTCCACAACTGGCAGACGCAGCGTCCACTGCCAGTACAGCGGATTCTGAGACACTTGACTTAGGAGAGATGCAGCATTGAAAAGGAAAGAAGAGGGGGCTCTGGCAGAGTGAACCACAGAGGGTGTTTACCCAAACTCAGAGGAGCGCTCAGCAGGACAGAGCCTCGAGCAGCTCTGTGCATCAACTTATAAACAGGGGAGGATCACAGGGATGGGAACAACATTCATCCAACGGGATTTGAGAGGGGAGGGTGTTACAAACTATCAGTCAAGTTATTCAACCAATCACAGGAGGTGGGAGGAGGATTCCCTGAGCTCAGCCAATCACTCGACGCCTCTCTGGAACCTTCTGGATCTTTGGGGGAGGTCAAGCCTAGATTGACAGAGCTGGGGGTGGGAGACAATAAGATTGACAAAAGGGAGGAACATGGGGTGTACCAACAGGGAGGGGTAAGTAGGGTTCAGAGGGATGTCCCACATAACTGTATGGGGTACAAAGAGCAATTCAGATTACAATAAACAAGAGTCAGTCCAAATCAATGAGGATTAAACTTCAAAAAGCACACTGCCACATCTAAGTAAGTCTTGGAAACCATCACGTTTTCAAAGGTCATAGAAAGTATTAAGATTATCCCTCAATGCAGTACAACTAGCTATTTTTTAAAGCTATAAATAAAATATACTCTTACGTGAATGACCCACCTCAGGACTTGTTTTGCAATAGGCATTAAGACTCCAGTGATGAGAAATGGTCATAACTCTATGTTCTTACCCAACGTCAATAATAATTTTCAGAGGGTCTTGTGTGAAATCCTACATACCTTGGATACACATTTACAACAATATTTCTCCAGGGAAAACAAATTCAGTTGAATAAAAAGGACTTGTTGTTGCTTTGGTGTTTTGGGGTTTTGTTTGTTTGTTTGTTTGTATGTTTGTCTGCATGTTTGTTTGCTTGTTTTTAATGCATTTGCTAAGAGTTATGAGAACTGTTCTTCTGGGGAGATGTAAAAGCCAAACCCAATTCTCTTTATTGAGAATTATTCTCAATGCAAATTTTGCACACTCAGCACAGAGCTAGATAGAATGATTTACTGATTTATTTTCCAGATTTCATCCGCAAATTCAAAGAGGTAAATCTTTTTTTTACCCTATTCTGAGTTCTTTTTTTACAGAACATCTTGAGAAAGGGATTTCAAACTAAAAAATGTGTTGTCTTCTTATTCAGTCATGGTGTTGGTGCAATGACTGTCACAACCTCCTTCTAATATGCAGTATTTTCTGCACCCAGACATCATTACTTTTCTGTTTCAGGAAGGGGCAGCGCTGCTGTGTTTTCAAATAGCAGAAAAAATTCTGTTTTCTGCAGGAAAAAATATTCTCTGAAAACCCCCTCCCATGTTCAGTCTTATTCTTTGAATTATAGTGCACATTGATTTTCTAGTATGGCAGAGGAAAAGCTTCAATTTTTTTCTCCAACCTTAAATTCCTCTAGATAGTTTTATTTTCAGAATGATTTAACCATAATTTTAAAGCATCATTCATTTCAGTTTTCAGATAGTTATTTGAATGATCTTTAAAGAAGGCTTAAATTTGCTCTTTTTTCCCCAGAAAAGTTTTTCTCTCATTGTACTATAAAATGATCTTTTTCCCTGATAGAAGGGTGAACAGTTTCACAGCTGATATCCAGTTATGTCACTGTGTGCCACTGTCACATTCAGATTCAAAAATTCAATGTTAGCTGGTGTAACAATAGGCCTCTAGGCCCATTTTAGTGGTTCTGTTCCAAAGGCATTGCAAGATTCATGTATTTGTACAAATATGTATGTCTAGATTTGAAACTTCATAATTTTTTGTTATGAAAAACCATTACAAGGTCTAGACAGTAGTTTTTATTATTTTTGCCTTCTTACTCCACCCAGGATGCCAGCTAAGGCCTTATAGAGTTGGAATTTTAGACAGTTTTGTTTGAAACATCTCAAACAATTTTTTCCACATAAACTTTTTATGTCATAAACATGAAAAAAAAGTGACAAGCAAAAAAAATCTGAGTGAAGAATTATCTTTCTCACATTTGTCATTTTTCGGCAAAGATAAGAAGACAATCAGGAGCTTAATAATTCAGAGAGGAAAAAAAAATCACTCCTATGAGGAAAATCCAAAAAATCAAGGGCAGCTAAGGCATAAGGGTGCATTCACAATGCTAAAACTCAAAACTTTCTTCTTCAAAAAATGATGTATTTGGGACTCAACTGAAAACTGATGCCCAGCGCTGGACTACCATACCTTAAAAAAAGAGAATAATTTTATGATATAATAAAAACGGTGTAAAATGAGGTCATATTGGTATTTCCTGTAGCAATAATTGACTCTTGAACCAGTGAGGAATTTAGTGGCAAACAAGCAATTTCAAATTAGAACTTATCTGCTAGAGAAAACAGAAGAATCCTTTTACATCTGTCAGGAGAGCTAATAAGACATGTTCCCCATGACTATACATCTGTACATCTAATTATTCATTTTTATCATGAAAACTTAAGGAACACTTTCCTTTTATTTTATCTAAAGAGTAAGATACTGTATTTTGATCATGAGATGATAATCCAAATCCATGATCTTCAGAAGGCAATAAAAATTCATCCCCACATTTCAGATTAATTTTCAGATGTCCATTTAGAG
The DNA here is from genome assembly GCA_013401135.1 of Cettia cetti. Lineage (NCBI taxonomy): Eukaryota > Metazoa > Chordata > Aves > Passeriformes > Sylviidae > Cettia > Cettia cetti. Next base: position 27,786 of record VZUI01069729.1, read on the forward strand.
TTGAATAACAATTAGTTTTCTCATTCTTCTTGAACACAACAAGAAAACCAGCAAACCCCCAGGAAGTGATCACACATGTATCTATCAGTCACTCATTAAAAATGAAGTCTGACTCTTCTAGGATAAAACAGGTCTCAGAGTAAATGTCCTGGTAATCATTTTTATTATCACTAGAACTCCAAAATCTGAAATATAATCCCATAGGTTTTGCCTTTACCCAAATGCAAAATTAATGGACTAAGTAAAGATTCAGAAAACAATCTCCTTTTCCTATAACACATCTTTACTGGAGGGAAGGAAAAAAAAAATGAAAGACCTTTCTCTTGGAAAAATTTATGTTATCTTCTAGCCAAATTTAGGAGCTATAATTTGGCTTTTGAATGAGATATCAGTGGGGTGTTTTTTCAACTGTTAGAAATAACATGAAATCCAAAGATTATTTTCTTATTAATGAGTTTATGTTGCTTTATTTAGTATATCATTGGCCAAGAAAATACTAAATCACCACAGATTATCAGAAATCTTACTGCTAATGACACTCCATTAAAGTGATATTACATCCTCCTGTACAGACTTCAAGAATTAAACTTATCTTTTTATAAATAGTCTCAATTACAACGGACCTGGACTCAGTTCAGAAATCCAATGGCAGTCACATGAGCAAATTATAAATAGGTAGAAATAACACTGTAGTACATATCACATATGTCAAATTTAAGACTCAATAGTAAGCAGTAGAGAGTTTAATGTTTTTCAAAAAAAATCAGTGTCAAAAATAAAAGCCTTATAAATCAACCAGTCACAAAACCATGAGGGTTTTGGGGTTGTTTGGTTTTTTTTTTTTTTGTTTTTTTTTTTTTTTTTTTTTTTTTTTTTTTTTTTTTTTTTTTTGCCACTGAATCATAAGACTGTGAAATTTCAAAATCAGTTGCCTTCTTTAGGGTTGATAACAATTTAATACCTGATATATAATTTGAGGTTTGGGTTATTTTGGGTTTTTGCTTGTTTTCAAGTTATTTTCTTGTTTCTCTCTTCATCAAAACCTTGAAAAATCTCTAATTTAATCTTTAAAAGTCATTGTAAATCAATCAATGCTTCAAAGTTATGGTATTGGAAAAATTATTATTAGAAAAAAATTATCTCTTTCTCCTTCATTTGAGTAAAAATCTATTAAAGTAGAATAAGAAAATAAAGACAAATATTGATCTCAGAAATTAATATTTGTTAAATTAAAATGAGAAAAAAGCCTAAACCTAAACTTGACGTATCTTGAGATTTTTTTAATGCGATTTTTAAATTTACCTGCATAATTTATGCACCAGAACACGTGATAGATACATTCTTGGCATTTTAACCTAATTAAAAATACGGGGCTGAAGATAACTATGTCTATTTCACATTGAATTGAAACACCATGAAATTCCACTGGCAGGAAGTTACATTTGTAAATCCAGTTATTAGCAAAATGTCTTAATTTAACTTTGATTTACCTATTTTTGGCAAGATAATTATCACTAAAATTATTGCTGCCTCTGTGAGTGAAGCAAGAGTTTAACCTTGTTTTGTGGTCTGAAGTAATTTTTTCTATTAAAATGAAGGAAAAAGTGACTCAAATATAATCATAAGAGTGAGATATAATAATGATATAATAATAAAGGTGGGCTATACCTGATGAAACCATCTTCCAAATTGCCACAGCACAGCAATCAATCTTTGCTTGGTTCCTTAAGTATTTAATTTACACTTCAAATAAAAGACCAGACCAACTTAAGAGCAAAAACAAAAGTCTCTTTAAACTTAAAAAGAGTAGCAAATATACAATTTCTTTTTTCTGGAAATATTTAAATATTTTTGTCTTAGAAATTAACATGAGAAACTGCAGTGTGCTTGCAAAGCCAATTTTTGCCACTTTCACTTTTCCACTTTCATATTTAAAAAAAACAACTTAAGCAACTCATTATCTTTAAAATACTGTCTTACAAATCATAGTTTACCCCCCTATTAAAATATTTATATAATGAGTTTTCTATATAAATTTTTTAGAAAATTAATTTCTGATTTAAAATCTAAGGCGAGCAGAATATTTTCTATTTATTTATTAAGCCAAAATATTAAATATTTTGCAGCAATTGGCAGAAAATACCAGAGAAATTAGGAAATATGTCACTGCTTCTAAAGGTGAGGTGTGTCTAAAGGCATCTAAATTTACCTCAGCTTAGGTAACCAGTAGCAACAGTAACTAATTTACTTAAAGTCACTAAATTTAGTTATGAGGATCAAGGAGTAAAAAAAAATAATTTTGAGCTGCCCTAATAATATTTTTAACTGACCTATTTTTTTAAGAGGTTTTATAGAATGATTTAAAAAGTTTTAATAAACAGACTGCCAAATAACTGCTATCTAGTGGTAGTAGTGGTAAGCTCCCCTCATTTCTATAAGACTTAAGTCCACTACACATGATTTTATCTTCATTATTAGCTCGATGTGTAATTAAGTAATTCTCAAGTGGGAAGCATATTTGAAGAGGATAAAGACTGTAACTTGTTAAGTAAATAAAAATGCAAATCATCCACTTTTCCTGTAGTCATTCAGAAACTGCCTCATTAATGTTATAAATTAAACTGAATTAAACAGATGAATTAAATATGTCATATGGATAAAAGCAGGAAACCTGCAATTGATTTTTTCACTTATCAGACCCGGTCCTGGACTTTTTAAATGTCTGATGTCAGATTGCAAGAACAATCTGTGAATTCAAGCAAAAGTTAACAATCTTAAAGAGACTGAGCTATTGCTTATAATTCTTTTTTTCTTTCTGCCATTATAACAAAGCTATGTATTTGTTGGCTTACTACATTTTAAATGTTCCAGAAGAACTGTAGGGAAGAGATCTACACTGTAGCTGGAAAATTTTGCTGTACGGTATTGAAGCAAAGATGTGTCTTTCACTGTACCCTTGGCAGAACTGAGTAAAGGATTCTTACTGACAAAATGTGAGAACAGCACTTTTCCAGTCTAAATGATTCTGTGATTCTCTAAACAAAGGGGAAATAGAATCATAGAATCCTAGAATCACTGAGAATGGAAAAGCCCTCCAAGGCCATCAAGTCCAAGCTGTGACCCATCCTCACCTTGTCCCCAGCCCAGAGCACCATGCCCAGGTGCCAAATACACTGTCCAAGGTTTTCCTTGGACACCTCCAGGGATGGGGACTCCAGACCTCCGAGGGCAGCCCCTGCCAAGGCCTGACCTCCCTTTCCATGGGGAAATTCCTGCTGGTGTCCAACCTGAGCCTCCCCTGGCCCAGCCTGAGGCTGTTCTCTCTCTTCCTGTCCCTGTTCCCTGGGAGCAGAGCCTGATCCCCCTGGCTGTCCCCTCCTGTCAGGGAGCTGTGCAAAGCCACAAGGTTTCCCCTGAGCTCCTTTTCTCCAGGCTGAGCCCCTTTCCCAGCTCCCTCAGCTGCTCCTGGGGTCCAAACCCTTGCCCACCTCTGTTCCCTTCTCTGGACATGCCCAGGGTCCAGAACTGGAAACTCAAGGTTCCTCAGCAGTGCCCAACAAAGAGGGACCATCATTTCCCTGGTCCAGCTAAAATAGGGACCAAATAAGAACATATGAACCCTTTTTCCTAACCTTTGGGAAAGAAGAGCCTTCTAATGCTTGAAACTGAGCTTGAACAGTCATTCCTATCTGAACACAGCCTGAGCCATGACTGGTCTAGATCTTCATCCCACTGCAAGAGTCACTGAGCAGTGTGGACCCATCCTTTTGTGGTGCAGGGGAAATTCCCTTTCTCCAGGTGAATAGGAAAGCAGACAGGTTGTTGAATGCTCTGAGGACAAAAAAATCTCTAAATGTTGCTTATGTGCTTGACTTAGCTCCACAATGATTCATCTCAAATCCTTCTGAAGGAAAGTGATATTTTATCTACTTTGGAGATACACTTAAACATTCAGAATTGACTCTAAGTGGCTTTAATATATTTTCTCCTTGAAGGAGAAAAACAAAGTTATGATTAAATGGATATGATCCATTAGGAGTTCACAAATTGATTCTCTTGTGCATGTGTATTCATGATTTAAAATAAATCTAAGAGCTTGTGATACTATCAGCTTACATTTTTGACCATTGACTCAATCAAGCAAGAAATATCAATCTGCAAATTTTGGGAACTGAAAATAGCAGTATATACTTAAAGGCAGACCTATATCAAGAAATTAAATATTCATTATTCATTATTCTTGCATTACTTTGTAGAATGTATTTTTGATTCATTTGTGCTTTAGGATGTCAGTCTGATTTTGACATTTTTCAATAACTCTGTTTTTGTAGTTGAAGAAAATTTCTAGAGGAAATTTCTAAACAATTTCTAGAGGAAATTTCTAAACAATTTTCCAAAAAATCTGTAAGGGATGACTTCTACTTCAGAAAAAGTATTTTCTACTTCAGAAAAGAAATGCTCACTTTTATATGAGGTCTTCCTTGATAATTGGATTGAAAATCTAAATTAAAAATTGAAGAGCATATCAAACATATCACAATGTGATATGGTATATGATTAATGTGAATTTGATTTAAAAAATTACTGTGCTACTGCTAATGGACTCAGCTTAATGAGAAGCCATTCACACTCATGCTAGAAATGCAGCTCTTATTGCTGATGACTCCAGCTCCATCAAAAGTTAACAAGTTTATATATTTATATCTACTTTCCTAAAAATCACGTTGTGCCTGCCAAGTGGAATGATTTGTCACTCTATGGACATCCATGGGTTTTCATTTTCCATTTCACAAACTTTCTTTCTCCATCACTCGTTTGCTGCTGGCACTTCCGTCCTCACCTCTCCTGATCCAGGCAGCTCTTCAAACCTCCTCATGGTGCTCCATGACTAAAACTTCCAGTAACAGCCACAGTCCAGAAGTGTTTATCAGATCAGAAAGGCGGAATTTATGAGCCAGTATAATTTAAAGTGCACAATGTTTAATCCCTTCAATGCCTGCGTCAAGGACCTTAGCTTGACTCATTTTCAGAACTCATTCTGGTTTTTGATTCTATCCTTAGTCCTCTGACTTAAACTTTCACTTGCGGGTTGGAGGAGGATTGGATCTTCCATCAAAGTTTTATTTGCTGAAAATATTGTGTCTGCAAAATTGAAATCCAGAGTGATAAAAAGATTTATTTTGTGTTTTTTGCATTGTGAAGCACATTTTTGGGGATAGTATTATTTACAAATGTATATATGATTTTTGTAGTGTGCCCTTTTGTGGGGGATTTTTTTGGTTTGGTTTGGTTTGGTTTGGTTGGGTAGATTTAGGTGGGTTTTGGCTTGGTTGGGGTTTTTTTGGTCAGATCAAGATAAAAATTTTCTGAAGTTTAAGTTCTCAGCTTTTCGTTCATTCAGCTTTTCGTTCATCCAGCTTTCAATCCTTCTTACATCCCTTCTTGCCTCTGTTTTTCTGAAAAGCTCAGTCACGTAATGCAGATGAGCTTGTGCTCAGGTTATTAACCACAAACCCATAAAACTTTACACAACCCTGCTATCCAATTCTGTGGAACAAAAAGTCGAGCTCTTAACATTTCCTTTCACCTCAGGGCAAGAAAAAGACCTTTAAAACTTTTTAATATAGCTTAGGTAGTACATGTAAAGCCAGACATTTTAATGGTTGCCCAGTTTCAAGTTGAGCTGATGTCAGACTCTTGAGCTTGTTCAGTCTGGGGTGGATATCCTCCTTCTGCTCCTCCTGCCCTCTAACACTGCCATGTTTTCTTTCCAAATCATATTTTCAGGTTTGCAGGCCATAGAAAGCAAGATTTGATGCATTTCTTCTTCTGACGCAGAGTCCAGACAGAGTCACATTTCAGAGGTTGAAATTAGCCTGTGGAAAACCACAATTTTTAGGCACAGATTTGGGCACCACTCTCATGGTATCTAAAACCATTAATCCCACCAAAATTAGGAGTTATATGTGTGTGTGAGGACATGAACCTAAGTAGAGCAAAGCAATTCCATTTAATAAACACTGTGCTGTATGAATAATCCAGCTAAAGGAACCTGATCAACTTTTAAAATAAAGTATTATTCCATTTGAGTAACAGTATTGTAATCTGGACCATTTTTATTTTATCTTATTATCTACTGTAATAGAAATATAAACAAAATCATGACTAGAAACAAAAAAGCAGTTACAAAAGCATTTTTCTTTTTATTTTGCATTTTATCTATTTAGTATTATTAGTAGTACACTGTAGTTACAATGCCAATTTTTCTTGGCTCAGTTCTGATTTATTTTAAGAGATGCTACTCAAATGAAGGAGTGAATGTAGTGTGAGATGTAAAAAGTTCTTCTCCCACTAGAGGTGACAGCAAACTTAGTGTCATTAATTTGCTTTTCTTTTGGTTGCAATACTGTATAGAAAGCATGTCATTAAACCTTAAAGTTAACCATAATCTTACAGGACCATTTTATAGTCCCCTCTTTGTCTAGAGAGTGTTTTCTTTTCAGGCCTTTGAAATTGATCCAATAGCTTAATCATTTTTATACAGCATGCATGCCACATATGCAATACAACTTTTTGACAAAACTATAAAAAATTAAAGTCAATTAGTAACCCCAATAATTGCTCAGTGACCTTTAGCATGCCATAAACCCAGATCTCCTTGCCTTGAGATATGGCCATCCTGTTTTAGAGCTATAATGAATGATTAAATCGCTGGAACTATAACATGGAAATAAAAAAAGCACTAAATTACTATGAAGGAGTTATTCATTATATGAATAAAAAACATATGTATGTGTGAAAATAGTTAAATTAAGCATCTAGGGTTTTCCCATGCTTTTTGGTCATAATTTGAGTTCAGAACCACTAAATTCAGAATTTTTTGAATAATTATTTGTGCAAGAAAACATACGAGTTAATTGCAAGGCATAGAGCATGGTATCTCATATTTAAGATGCTGTAGAGCTGTGATGAAATAATAATCTCTTCAGTTTCACAGCCAATGTAACAACCAGCAGAGGTGGAATGGGATTTACATTGTTTTCAGTTGTTCAGTTTCCTTTACGGGTTGTTTCCTGTGATGGATGTTGCCTTCTGAAAATAGTTTTATTTTGAAGCACGATGGACATAACGGAGGTAAAAAAGTTCTTCTGGCAGCTCTGGGAGATCCAGGAATTCACTCTGTGTGTGAGTGGCACTGTGAAGAGATCTCTGATGCAATCTGGGGACGCAGGTGCTGTGTTGTAAATTTTCATCCTTTCCCACTCATGTTGCCATGAGAGCTCTGTGACATTTTGCTGTTTTTCAGTTTTCCAGTTCCTTTCTTATTAAGAACTGTGTTTTCCATGAGTGGTCGGTTACATTTTTCCTGACAGAGACACAAAACTATACCTTTACCTGTAATGACATTACACATTCCAACTCTGCAGCCTGTTTTCATCATGAGGTCACATTTCCCTTCCCAGCATATATTTTGTTTTCTGCTATTCCACCAGGTCCACAATTCACTATATTAGAATTTTAAAAAGCAGATTTCTTCCTAGCAAGGGCACGGAGGGGTTTGATACAGTGACCTTTACAAAAGCACAGCAGATTTGGGGAGAGGATCCCAGGGTGTTGATGTCAGTGATGAGGAGAGAGCAGGGTTTTGCGTCACTGGTGATTTATGACTGCAGAGAAAGAGAAAAGTGGGAGCTCCTGCTGATGAAAAGAAATGTCATCATGTACATATTGTCCTGTCAAATCTGTTTTGTCAGCTTCTTCAGGCAGAGGCAAAAATCTTTTTGAAAACAGAGCTCTGCAACAAGGCTTTCTTTGAAGTTTGGATCTTTCTTGAAGTAGACCTGTTTAATAAGGGCATTCTCAAACCATTTCCTATTCCTTCTCCAGTGTTTAGCTCTTCTGTCAACAGATTCCTAACCTGGAACAAGATTTTCAGATGGATTTTTAGATAAATTCACTAACACATACTGAAAATCAAATGTACTGAAATCACTTCGTAATGATGACTTTTTTTTTCTTTTAGAACAGAATTCCTTTGTCAGGTGTTTACCAGGTACTAACACATTGCCTGGTGATTTTTGTTGCTGTGTACTCTGATAATTTCAAAGCTGTGTTCTCATTCAGATTAATGGATTTTAAATTCTTTTGAGAATTCCAATTTTCTTATTTCCCACATGAATTCAAAGTCCAGAGATAATGCTCCTGTCCGTATTGTTGTCAGATAAGTATTTACAGAGGTTGATGAAATACAGCCACAGTTTTGAACATGTTTTCCTCTTCTAATCATTCTTCTACCCTTCTTTAGACCTGATAAATAATATATTCTATTATGTTGTTGGCAGACCAGAAAATGTGTACTGTTCTCTTTTTTTTTCCCCTCTGAATATAAGGCACTCCAAACCAAGGTGACAGTTAAACCCCATTAAAACTAATAAATGTTTATAGATCTTTCCAAAATATAAAGTGAATAAACTTTGGCCTGTTTCCTAAACCCTGATTCATCAATATGAAATGGAAAAGTGTGAAAATTTTTCTTCAATATTTCATAGATAGAGTTTTCAGTATAAGTGTAGTTGTACAAAAAAAGTATTTCCAATTAGTGTCTGATCTTTGGAGTAGATGAACCAAAAGCTCAGCATCTCAGAGATAGTTGAAAGTATTTTTCTAATATATTTTGATAAAATATGTTTGTGATAGTTATATTACTCTTTTATTTGGGACAGATAGTGAGGAAAATTCAGTCCATCAATAAGGATATTTTTACCAATATAACTCTTGAATTTTCATTTAATTGCTCACTTAGATAATTTATTTTGGGTTTTATTTCATGTGTCTTCTCAGATCAAATGAAAATGAAGAGTTCTGACAGCATCAAGGGAAACAAATGAACTCTCAACATTTAGGCTGTCCTTTGCCACAATCCTGATAATGTGGAAATACTAAAAACTTTAATTGTAAGTTCCCGAGCCCACCTCAGGAAGACGCGGTGACCTCCATATTTTCTGTCACCTCCAGAATCTCTGAATCTGACAATTTCACATTGAATGTTCTGCTTATTTCAAACTTTCTGTTCACCAGAAAGAATTGTCTTTAAATTACCCTTGATTATTTCCCGTATTTCTTGTCTTGCAAAATAGAATATTTGAACTCTATTTATAATTACTATGGTTTTTAAAAATAGTTTTGTGACTGAATCAAAATAAAAATTGAAAGTACTTTAACTGAACAGTCAAAATAAACATTTTCAGGGTTTGAGGGAGTTCAAGCAATACTGAGGACTGAACACAAAATGTTTCTTTGGTCAGTTGTTAACAAAACTGTATGAAAAATTGGAAATGAAAAGATTTAAAAACTTGGATTCTGTTCAATCATTCTCCAACTATTGACAAAGCCAGAAGTGCTGGATATTTCTCACATTCTTCTATTAAAATGTGCAATACTTTTAAAAATAGCAAGACTGGGACTTGATGAAAATTTGAGTGACTTTCACACCAGGAAAAGACATTCCTAGTGGGAGCTCCCAGTAATTTACTGAATTCTACTGCAAAACAGAAAGAAATTGAAAACATTTTTCATCATATTTTGAGTCAAGGGTAAACTTCTGTCTACTTCAGAGTAGAATAAGACTGCATTTTTCACTTGAAGTTCTGACAAGTTCTCTTAGCAGGAAAGTAAAGTGAATTTTTTCAAGTGTTGTTTAAGTGCTAAATCTGAAATTAGCTTAAATAATAGATGCACAATTCTTCCTCTGTATTTTTACCTTGATCTTCTCCATGCACGCACTGAATTGCATGAAGGAGTAATGATGTTTCATGGTCTCAGAGAGAAAATAAATTCTGTGCACCTGCATCTTGGAAGGAACATATTGATACAGCATGGTCATTTGAACATGGTGAGGGAAGTCAGGCATACCACAATATTTCATGATCTTTTAAAGCCCTAGGGGGCAGAGTCTTTTTCACTCCTGCAGTGGATGAAAAGCAACATTGCCTAACTTTTATCCGCTTCTATAAAGTTGAAGAGAAATAATATATAAAATCAGTCTTCATGTTTTTCTGGAAATATCTCTATTTTTTCAAACTTTCCTGAATGAAGGACCCAAGAGATCTCTGTGGCTTCAGCAGGGTGCAGTGTCCTTTTCCATTCACTGACAGGAATGCTCAGAAAGTACTTAAGGATTAACATTTTCTCTCCTGTCATGGTTCCACAATCCCAGCCTCTGTAAGCAATTACCGCTCGTGTCAGCTAAAGACTGAATTAGATTCAGTGCATTCAGGAGGCAAGCATCAGGAATTGGGCTCATAATGAAAGGGACCAGCCATGCTATTTTTCAACCCAGCTTTGTTCAGAATTACGATGCTCAAACCCCCACAGGAGATGTGCTGGAGCTCAGCTGAGGCATCAGCATAATTATGCGGTATAATGTTGTCTTTCATTTTCCACCCAGAAGTGCAAATCAATGTTGCTGTGGTGCCATAGTGATCTAAAACATGATTTCAGACAGCGAGAATTTCTCTTTAAATAAAGAACAGGTTATAGATAGGACCAACACAGTCCCTTGACTCTGAAAGCAATATTGAAACATGAGAGCAGAACCTTTTAATCTACCCAGTGGAAATACTTTTTTATCAGAAACTGAGAAACAGAATCTGCCACATTTGCATTAAACAGAAGTCTTACGTGAGATAGAAAGATAATATCATGAACAGCAGTAAGTGGTATTTGTCTTTTGGGAAAAAGTAAAACAGTCTGTCTCACAATCCTTCTATTATAAATAACACTTCAACCTTGCCCATCACAGTTCTCTTACACAGAAGCAGACAGAAATTGCCGTTTCATGTATATTTCTCTTCCAAAATTTGTTCAGCTTCCTTTGGGATTAGGGCAGAATATTTGCTTCTTTCACTGCCTTGAGCACCTTATCCCATAATATTAATTCAACAACTTAGAGCATCACGAAGGATCAGAGACATCATTAATACAAAGAGTTTTTCTTTCTGCCTTGCTCCTGACTAGGCTTTTTTAAGGTCTCATAGAATAAAATAAAAAAATTTAAAAAGGAAAAGGTGAAAAAGGGTCCTATTACCTCTCCTCATCCCATACTCTGAAAAATTTTATATAGACAGGATTAAGGTAGGTTTTTTAGGCTATGAATAGAACTAATGGTCAAATACAGGACTGAAAAGTTAGATTGAAACCTGCTTTAGTATCAGCATAAGAGTGGTAGAGTGGCAAAAGTTATCACCAAAATGAAATAGCTTTATTTTGGGGGGAATTTTGCTCTTTCTGGAGTATAAAATGATGGGATACAAGAATGGTACCCAAGAAGATCAGCAAATTTTATATGTGCTGCTGAAGAAAAAGAATAGAACAAGGAAATCACTTGGTAACTTAAAAGGTAGTGAGAGAAAAGATTATTTGTTTGTTTGTTCATTTAATTTTGACATCCAAGCTATTATTTTGAAAGCATGAAAAAATATGGATACAGTAGAGCCTGTAAAAAGAGGTATTTCTAAATGCTAAATATAAGATATTTGACCAATTAAAATGAAGACAGTAAAGTTATCTAGCTGGTGTTCATTCCCCATCACATTAGGTTGTGAATTTCTTAAATATTTTTTTTAAATGGTATCTAAGTTTTTAACTTTCTTTGGTTTGCTTTCAGTGATGGAGGATTTCAACACAGTTAGTCACAACCATAAAATCGTTAAGCATAGTCAGTAACTTGGAAATTCCTCTTTAAAAATAGGTTCTTGTGGATGTTCTGTGTTACTGCAGACTTGAAAGGCTGATACAGTCCTGTTTTGTTTTGTTTTGTTTTTTTGATTGCAAATGCCATAATAAAATTTCTTATTTCCCATATAAGTAGCAACTGAATTGTATTTAACAATTGCTCCCCTTGTAGTCATTATTTTAAGAACTAGTATTAGTAGTGAATATGAAAAAATTACATGTACATTTTCATTATCATAATCTCAGACCATTTTACTTCTGTCTTTTTAAGTTGTAAATGGCAATTAGCATCTGTAGGAAGGCCAGATGCCAAAAGAACTTTTAATGCTTTAAAAAAAGTTTAAAAACTTCTTTTATTCTACAGGTCATCAGCATTGATGCCACTATCAATAGATGAGAAATCCAAGTAACTGAATCAATTTAAGGTGATATTGTTAAATAAAAGACCTTCAGAACCATTTTAAAACACAATATAAAACAAAGTCTGTATCAATTTTAAAAAAATTATATCCAGAAACTAAAACTCCAGAGCAGTTTTCCAAAAGTTCTTGAGAGATTAAGAAAAATTTGGATTTCAAGTGGAGCTGGATCTAACCAAGCAGACTGCATGACAGAAACAGGTTAATACCTGATTTGGATATTTTAATTTGTAAATCCCATGTATTTTGTATGTTGTTAATCCTAAGCAGACTTAAGAAAAACTAGGTTCTCCTTTAAGACCTTATCATGTCAGCTAAAAATGTAAATATTTATGTATATATGAAATATTTCCTAGAAGCCACTGAACGTAGCAAGAGGATTTTCATTTGTTGTTATTTTGCTGAGATTTCAGGGTGAAAATGACTTTTCATTAGAAATGGGACAAAACTGATGGAATACCTCAGACAGTACTAGGATTAGTAATAATTTTCACCTGTTTGGTTGATCTGTCTATCTTGTGTATGCAGGCCAGGAAAACCAGGTGGACTGTGAGATAACAATTCACATATTTTAAAAAATATAATATTAATGATGATTGCGATGATGATGATGATAATAATAATAAAAAAGAAAAAATTTAAAAGCCCACACCAAAGAAAAAAACCACTAGTCTTCATTTTTAAAATTTTGCTCTCGTTTTGCTAATTTGGAAGGTACAAAATGTGGAAGAGGAAATAACATTTAAGAGTAGGCAAATAAAATTACAGTTAATCTCAGCACAATGAGTGTTAGGACATATAAATCTGTTTGAGTAGTGTTTGATTATTATTATTATCATTTTATTATTATTATCAGTGCTGACTTCAGACTTACATATATCCAGAAACACCCTTAGTTTTCTCCCAATGAAACACAAATATTCAGGATTGTTTACTATGGAGTATGAAGAATAAAAGTTACTTGAGGAATAAGGCTGTATGATGATTTTCTTTAGATTGGAAAAGTCTCCTAGATAAAGCAAACTAAAGGAAGTCTTTTAAACAGAATTTTGATTTTTTTCATTTTTATTTTTATTTTATTCTTCTGAAGCACACAAGGTCTGGACAATCTTTTTGGTGTGAAATATACGGGGGGAAAAAAAGATTCATACTTAGGCAGCTTATAATAACCACTGTAAAAAGGTATATTTCCTGTCATCTAGAAACAAGAGTAATGTAAAATTTCCTAGAACTGAAAAGTGCTGAAATGCAATCAACCAGAGAGGCTCTCACAGTAAACATGAAGCAATCTTGGGTAGGATTGCAGCCATACTCCCTGCAAAATCATCTTAGCATATTTTCCAACTAATACAATATTTTTCTTTGACAAGGCACTTTACGCTGTATTCTTTTATTATCTTTATCACAAGTCTGCTACAATCTAGAGATAAATCTAAATTTATTTGGTCATGCAGAGATGAAAAATATCAGGAGAGATTTAACTTTGCTCATTTTTTCCAACACAGGTGACTATTTTACAGAACTGAGGATAATGTCTTACAAAAATGTTCCAAACTGTCTCATAATTACCTACAGAATGAAGCATATGTGATTATACCATAATTAATTTGCATCTATACCAAAAGTCTGCAAGTTTTTGTTATTGAAATAAAGATGAAGGTCATTACAGACCTGTTCTAAACTGATATTAAATTATCTGTGATTTCAGTTTTGAGGATCATAATAGAAAAAAAAGGATCATATAATATGTTCCCATACATATTACAGAATGACAGACTATTTGGGGTTGGAAGGGGCCTCTGGAGCTCACCCAGCCCAAGCCCCTGCCCAGGCAGGGTCCCCTGGAGCAGTGGCACAGGAACGTGTCCAGCTGGGGTTGGGATGTCTCCAGACAGGGACACTCCAGGCCCTCCCTGGGCAGCTCTT
>VZUI01069732.1:0-43307 GCA_013401135.1 Cettia cetti
GAGGAGAGGAGAGGAGAGGAGAGGAGAGGAGAGGAGAGGAGAGGAGAGGAGTTGACAGCAACGTCTAAACCAGCTATATTGATTTCAGAGACTGAATGCACAGGAACAGATAAAACCTGCAATGCTGCTGGCTTCCTCTTTCCCTCTGCTTCTCCCTTCCTGCCAGTAAATAATATGCATGTGGGTTGTGATAGACAGGTTCCTGTCCTCCTGCTGCCTGCTTCAACACAGGATGTTGATGTGAGGTCTCCCACTCTCCATGAGGCTGTCCTACCTGCTAGACTTGGAGGTATGCAGAGGACTTTAGAGTTATTCCACTCTAAACTGCTTACAAACTGCCTGAGGGAAAAAAGCTGTGGTAGACAGTGATGGAGGAAGAAACTGCATGAGTCAACACACTGAACAACTACAAAACTGCTGAATTATTTGTGTGAAGGACATTATCTTTATCTTAAAGAGTTAAGAGAGTCAGCCTGTAAAACCTTTTGGTGCAATATCAAGTCCTAATCCTAAGAAACAGAGGAAAGGCTCTTAGACAAGCACCATAAATACTGAGCCATCTCTGGAAGATTATGCAATCTTTTTGAGTATATTAAGTGTGCCTAGAAGTTAATTGGAAGTATTCATTTAGTGAGCAAAATTAACTGTTTCAATACTATGGAAAAACTGAGTGAATATTGATGGATTTGATTTTCAAACTACAATTTATATCAGGAAGGAGGAAAAGGGAAGAAAAACTAGCAAAGTGAGAGGACTCAATGGACCAAAGCAACTTGGGATTTACCATGGCTAATATTATATACAAAAATACTTCTTTTGCAGAAGAGAGATTGGGCTGGAGAAGCTAGTTTATTACACTTCAGTACATGTAGGATAGGGGAAATCTTTGATCAGTTCAGGAAGAAGGCAAAGTGTTTATTTTCTTTAATCTCAGTCAATAGCAATACTCAAATAAAGTAAGACTGATAATAGTCCAAGGAGTCTACTGGATGCTCGTATCTGGAAGGAGAACAGAGTGTAACTGATCAATGGTTGGTGTCTCTCAAGCTGCATTTAGCTGGGATTTTTCCTTTCCAAATTGTCATGACTGAAGCTAGTAAAAGTTGAAAGGAGGATGGATATCTGCAAGGATAATCGTTAAGGTGTGTGTACTGCTTTCACAGCTATTAGATCAAAGCCCTTTACTGAACTATTTTATTATCAGACTTATAAATCAGTCTCAGTTCATTTTACAAACATTAGTACTCCCATCAATTACATGCATTTAGGACTAATGGTTTTACAGGAATGTTAATAGTACAACTTTATTTCCTGCAAACCATCACAGAAGACTATTAAAAGGTTATTAATTGCTGTATGTAACGTGCAGAATTATTTGTTTCTGGTTTTTGACTCTCAGTAAATTGGCATGTAAGTACATTTGCTAACCAGTTAAACTTCATGAGTATCAAATTTAGTAAATGCAAAACCATTTATAAGCCATCCTTGTCCAGCTTTCCTTCACAGATATAGTCTAAGTACACCAGGACCATTCTAGTGCTGCCTTTCAAAGCCCTTATGGATGTGGTACAGCACTCCAGGCACTGCCATCATCTCTGCAGGGACCCTGAGGGCTGGGGCAGACTGTCCCCAGGCAGAAGCTATTTTTCCAGGCAGGGACAAGTGTCAGGTTGTCAGCCAACAGCCTGTTGGCTCAGGTAGAAGTGATGGGTGCTGCACTGAGACCTGAACAAAACAGAAATAGCACACGAAGATGTTTGAGGAGTGAGGGTTTTACAGGAGAAAATCTTCCCTGTGTAGGGTGTGTAACCTGTTGTAGGAACGCTTTGGGCTCTGGCTTATTCCATATCTCAGAAATTTTGAAGCACCTCCTAGATTTATTCAGGCATCTCATTTTACTTTCCAGCTCCCTGATAATGTAGATGCCTCTTCAGATGCACAGATTTAGCTGCAGTGTACATAATACAAATTGCTTGATATGATGTTCCTCTTTGTGTGTGAAATCAACTGCCTCTTCCATCCAAACCTACCCTTAGCCTGTACTAATTGCTGAAGTTCTGTTTCTGATTACTAAATAATAAAACAACCAAGACTCAAGATGTGAATATTGTACAAGTTCATCTTATCTGCTTTCCCTTTCTAACTGTGTCATGAACCTGAGTTCTCGGTTCATTAGTTTAAGAGGCTGTTTACACATAAGAGGAGAAAGGAAAGACAGATCCTTTGAAGCCTGTGGAACTACCCTGATTTCCACCAGCTGAAGAGACAGTTCTAGGGGACCTGTCAGGCAATCTTTAATGAACTATGTGGTGTGCAAAGCAAACTTCAGATCTCAAAGACTGCACACTATTCAGCTTCCACTAGGTCAGGTAATTATGATTACCTCAAAGGTTTGTAAAGTAGGAGTAGAAAATACCAAAATCAAAATCATAGTTACCTTTCATAACCCCTCACTAGGATACAGCTTTTAGCCATGTCAAGCCATGGATATACTCCGTTCACAGGTCTTAGTAAATCATTCTGCCTAAAGGAATTAAAGTAAGTTGGAGGTACCATTTTACAGCTGAACACTTATGTCAATCCTTCATTCCAGAGTGGTTCAGCATTGCCTTGACCTTCACATCCCCCTTCAGTTTGAATCTGTTACCCTCATTGAGTATAAAGGCTATAAAGAAGCACCTGATCATAAAATCCACTTGGAATGCTTTCTTAAACCTCCAATTATCCATTAAAAATTCTGGGGTTTACAGCCTTGCTCTCCTAATGAAAACCCAATAATAGCATATCCGCTTTAAACTATTTCTAGCCATCTGGAGAAAAGTCTTGACAACTTGAAATAATCAGTGACTAAATAAAATCATCTGAGTACTTTAATGGATAATAAGATACATTATCTCTTTCTTTATAAGCAAAAATCTGATCTAAAAGAAAAGATATTGATGGCCTGACAAGCACCTTCCTTGATCAGCCACCATCAGCCTTGGAAAAAAAATATCATTAATATGATATTAATAATATAGAAAAAAAGAAGATTTAATTCAGTGGAGACCAAGATGCAATGAGCTTATATCTTCACCACAAAGCCTTTTAATTTGCAAGGAGCTCTTACACTGTAAAGGAACAACACACAAGAAGTGGCTGCAGCAGGGTTTCCAGTGAGTCACCCTGAGAAAACCGAACATAACCAGGAGCTGCTTTGGCTTTGGCAGGCTCAAATCAGCCCAAAGTAGGGAGCTGGACCACGAAGACAAAATAGCAACTCAGGGGAAGACTTTAATGCAGTTCTGTAGTGTTCCCTTAAAATAGGAAAAAAATAAATTATTTTTCTGTGTCATTTCCACTTTTTTTTCTCCTCTCAAAATAAACTGGGAGTTGATCTCTCTGCTTTTAAAGAACAGCTCATTGATTTCACTTTATTCTGCATTCATCAACACAATTTCTCCCAAGGTGCACTGGCATCCCTGTTTGCAGCCAGTGTCTGAATATTTTTTCAAATTTTGTGGTAACTGCTCCAAGTGTACCACGTGCCCTGGCTGCCCCTGATGCCCCATTACCAACTCTCTGTGACAACCTGCCTTGGTGAAACCTCTGACCTCATGCTCTTCATCATCTTCAACTTACCTGACACTCTCCCTTAACAGGCCATGATCCTTTTCTCATAATGTTGGCCTGTCCCACAGGCCCCTTTGGGCTCTCTTATGAAGAGATGAAATTCCAAGGCAGTTTTCTTCCCTGCCACCCACTCCCAAGGGAAGGAGCACTGTCTGACTGTAAGTCATCTCCCCTTCATGCATCAACTGTGGAGATTCTCCTCAAAGTTTATTCTCAAACAGCTTCAAACAGGCAACTAAAGTGCTTGTAGCTGACTAAATACATGAGGAGCCACAAGACAAATCACACAACCCTTGGCTGCAACATTTCCCTTGGTCCTCTCACACAATTAGCTGTTTCCACTTACTTAATGCATTAGTTTATCTACTAATAACTTAATCTGTGTCATGGAAACTCATGTCTTGTTTTGTGCATGAGATCTCAGTGTGAAAATTACATCATTTTGTAGTATGTCAGACTTTTGCACCTCACCACCTCACCCTTTACAATTGTTAATCAAAAAGGGCAGCCTTTGTGTCAAGCATTTCTATTACTGCAGGCATAATGTCACACTCACATTTCATGGAGTATGAACTTCCTGCGGATCGGAAACTGAAGGATTAGTTATGGCTACTGGTTTCAGACAAGAAAAAAAACACGAAAAGCAGAGGGACAAATTCTGCTTCAATCCAAGACTAAATACCCGAGGTCAAAGCTGAAATGCAGCTACTGCATGCTCCAGGAGGCACTGACATTTTATATCTGCTGCAGTTTTCACATAGCTAAGGGTTTGATGAAGGTGGCTGCATGGTCCTTCTGAGGAACAGTGAAGCCACTTGCTCAGTCCACAGTACACCAGGACCTGCAGAGCAGGACTGGCAGTGCCTCCCTCTCATCATTTCATTGTCTCATCCCACCAGCAGAAGGAGCTCCCTCTGCCAGCAGATAGGAGAGTGGAGCCCAACTTCTTTTAAAAATAACTGGAGCCAGCCAAAGGAGCAGCCATATTTTGAAAGAAGGGAATGACCACGGGCTCATTTCCAGATGACTTGCTGGCACTGATTTTCAGAGGACGGCTGGAAGCCCTCGGCAGGAGGGATAATAGTTTTTACACTACAGGGCGAAGTGAGTGATGTGGGACTTATCCTTGCCCTGAGCATATTCCACTCACAGGGAGAGGGGTTTGCCCAAGGCAATGCTGTCCACTTTGGGGATGCCTGTCCTCTTTCCACACTTTGGAGGAGATCCCAGGGATTTGATTTGGGGGTGTTGGTATGATTTGGAGATGCTATTACAGTCCTGTAGCTGTGGGGTCTTTAGTGGAGATTAGTGCAAAAATAATTAGATTCAAAAATATTGCAGAATCCATACAGAGCCAAATACATTTTTTAGCCAGGGGCACCCAAACTGCACTTAGAGTTTGCTTGTCCAAGTCACTATTAGAGCTAACAAAAATAGATATATTTTTGGTCTAGGAGCTTTAAAAGGAAAGTTGACAGCTGAGAGACAAAATATATTAATTCTGAGACTAGTTTTTGGCAGGATTGGGAAGACTACTGAGATTGTCTGAAAAGTCTCTGTAAGTTCGGCAGTGTCCTAACAAGCATGAGAATGACATTAAAGAGAGCAGATACAGACCCTGTCCAGACCACAAACCCCACATGTACTGATCCCCAGGTCCACTGGGCTCTTTTAAAACAGCTGACATTATTTTCCAGCTTTTTAAACTTCCAGATTTTTAAATTATTCCAGCTTCTCTGAACTGACATAAATCCAGACAGTGAGTTAAGCTTGGAGACAGGAGAAAACATATCCAGTTCTTCAATTCCCCGTTGAATGCTGCGATGGGACTTGAACTGGCAAGAGGTTTGAATTGAAGCTGCTCCAGACATTCTGTGAAGCCAGCATACCAGAAGACCTCCAATCCCTAAAGCATTTTTTTATTACAGAACAAAATAACAAGCCAAACATTAAAATTAGTAAATAGGAGAAAACTCTGAATGTCTGGATGAGACCACTCAAGTAAAAGGCTTTAAAGCAAAGCTCCTTGGTGTCCTTGCAGGATAGGGATAGGTTCTCCAGCCCTATGTTCCAGAGGTTTCCTGAGCCATGCTAGCTTATGTCATCCCCACTGATGTTCACAGCTCCTTTCCTTCAGCAGCCTCTTGGACCTTGCTTTGATGCAGGCACCCTCAGTGCTCCTTGCTGAACCTCTAGACCCCAGGTACAGGCATCCTGTTGCCCCACTTCCAGCACTGTCTGGGGGCAGTTGGTAGCCAGAATCCTTGCCCCTTGGTTCTGGTGGCATGGCAAAACAGTGACTCACATCTGCTCTCATGTTAGGAGAACTCTTGCTTAGCTTCTCTCTGATTAAACACTGCTGGCCCAAAACAGCCTGATGTGGAAGAGGGTTTAGCTTGCTGTTTCAACAGTTTCTGCTTCTCATCTGAGCAGAATGCATACCTGTAAAATAGCTTGGGAGGGGGAAAAGACAACACAAGCCCTTGCTGTTTCTGTTACAGACCCTCTGGCAACCAGACGACTTTGCACAGAGGTAGTTCTGACAACTGCAGCCCCTGTTCACTGTCACTTTTGCTCCTGGTGACCTGTGTCCCTTGTCACAGCAGGCAGAGAGCCAGGCCCAACAGGCACAAATGTGTTATTGGTGGCTCCTGCCTGGTACTGGCATCCCTTCTCTGACCTGTCATCCATGCTGCCTTCAGCAGCAAATGGATCCAATTCAGGTGTCTTGAAATTAACCTTCAAATCTCACATCCAATATGCTTAATATAACAGAAAAAGTGGAAGACAAGGGTGTAGACTAATTTTCATCCCTCAGAAAAATTACTGGTTAACATCCATGTCTTCTCTGGAGCCACAGAATGAATAAAAGTGATTCTTGAGCTGTTTCTTTTCTTTCCCCAGGAAAATAGGGAGGAATAAGAGGAGATATGTGTGTTTTATATGCAGTACTAGAGTAGCTGGTGTTCTCACCCTGAAATCAATGAGAACATCAAATCCATCTTCTAATTTTATTTGTATTAGTCATAGTGGGATGAAGTTGCAGGAGGCAAAGAAGAAAAAACGTAGGACTTGCTTTAATCTCATCAGAGAAATTGTTAGTGGAATAAAAAAGTCACCAATGTCCAGGGTTAATGCTAATGACTATTTAGCAAACTGATAGAAAGTGGAACAATGGAAGCATACAGAAAGCAATTCTGAGGTAGGAAAGTTTGGACTATGTCCAGTTGAGCAGACACAGATGTGCAAACCAGAGCCCCGTGTCCCAGAGGAGGGAATGTCCCAGCCGCAGTGGCTGAGACAAGAGGGAAAAATTTCATGGGTGGAAGAGAATTAGGTGCTCTCAGAAGGACGTGATCAGGCAATAGGGAATTGTGGAGAGGAAAGGAAATGTCCAGTTTGGGGCATGAGAGGTGTCACACAGCCTGACACAGCACATACTGGGTGCAAAACATCAGACATCTGCCAGGCACTGCTGGCAAGGCGAGTTCAAACAACTCCGAAGTGGAATTTTAAGCTAGTGGACTTTGGGCTTTGGGTTTGAAGCAACCACTGTGAACTACATTCTGGCTGTGAGGGTGTAGAAAGGTACCATCCCCAGTTACAATTTCAGTTCATCTTAGAAGAGTTTCTGTGAAAAGATGCACAAGATAAAACCACCTCCCATTGGCCCAGCTGAGTGCTGGTGGAGGCTTCCATACCATATCCAATATTACATCTCTCTACTCTTCTGTCAGACAGAGATGACTGAGAAAGGTAAATACAATGTTCAATTCCTCTGGCCTCCAAGAGCCTGTGTGCTGCTTCAAGCAACCTTTGTTCAGCTCCTGAGAGTTTTTTTAATATATATAGTGCAAAAGCCAGAACTAGATTAAATCCACCATAATGAGTAAAAAAACTTCAAGAATTTAGTCTGGTGATCTTAATGAATGGCTGAAGAGTATGTGTCTTGGAAGACATCTCATGATTACCTGAAAAAGGATTAGTTCTTTACACAGCTCACACACATCAATCATTTAACTTCTTGTGGATCTCTTAAGCAAAGTATTCTTCATGACCCTTGATTTCTACTTTCTCTAAGGATTTACAATCATAACAGAATAATTAATACCAGGCATTATCCAAAGCAACTCCTAAAACAGGAATTCATGTATTTGCATCCTTTTCAGTATTTCAAAAATCTTTGAAAGCTTTGTATTGCTTTTATATAGAAAGAGTTCAGAAAAAATATGCAGCAAGTATTCTCTGTGTCATTTGGATTCAGTTTGGTACACTTGGCCTTCACAGCGCAGCTCAGAGCTGTCTGAGGCCATCATGCTTCCTAATGCTTGAAGAGAAATGAGGCTATGCTGCTTCACAGGGAAACTGAACGTTGAACAAGGAATCTGTGTCTTTTGGGGAAAGAAAACCTGTATATATCATCACAGCAAAGAAAAAGATTCATTTTACTTACCTCTTATTAATTCAACATTAAAATCAGATGGTTTTACATATAGTTGAATGGGCTTATTCCTGGACTCTGGAGATACGAGGATGTGAGGATCACAGTCAGACCCTTCAGCTCCAAGAGTCGTATGAATTATTTCTTCATTGAGGTAGGTTGGTTCTAGATTTAATGATTTAAGTGGGAGAGTCTAGCTTATGGACTGCAGCTTCATCTGCTGAATAGGTCATAATTCACAATGGCTTACTGTGCAACATATCATGGAAATAGGCACTCTTTAGAACAGGATGGAGAGCAGAGGCTGAGTCTCATATCTTGTTTCCGCTTTTTCCTTGGTTATGTTGATATGATGAAAATAAGAACATTAATTAGAATGTTTATAGTTTTTGCACTGCTAGCACACTGCCATTGCTGTCACATCAAAACTACGATCCTGCTAAAATGGATTAATCAATTAAATTGTGCTATGTTAGAAACTGTAAGTCATGTCTGTGAAGAACATTTATGATACAAAGAAGAATTTGAGGAGTTTGTGATGAATTACCACATCATAATGATGATTTCAGAAAGGGGAAACCATGTCCTTTTCCACAGGCTCAGCTGTTCACCCCCTGTTGCACCTGTACTGGGCAGTGAGTGGGCACCACAAGCAAAGGGAGCAGCAAAGGCTGAAGCAAAGGACTGAGAGGTAGCGGAGCTTTGACTGAGCATCCTCAAAGCTTCAGCCAATGCAGCTGAGACTGTGGGAGCAGGCAGTAAACTGACCCAGAAAAATAGGTGGTGGCAACCTTGTTCCTCCCCCAGGAGCAAGAAGGAGCAGGACCTGAACTGTGACTTTCATTGGCAATTTGATCTCTGCTGTGCTCCCAAGGCACTGAGACCATGCCCTGCCCCTCACCTTAGTGTGGATTGCAAAGTCAGTGCTAAAGGAGATAACCAGCTGTAGGTCTTTCAGAGAGCCTGAATTTAATCCCCCCAGTGAGAGCATTCAGTTATGTATTTAGAAAGGAAAAAGGGTTCTACACGGTATAAATCCTTGCTTGATAATCCCCAAGCTAATGGGGAAGGCATTCAGTAGTAAACTACAGTCCTTGGACAAAGACATCTGTAACCAGACCGGAGCTCTATGATTAAACTCAAATTCACAGATTGGTTACATGCAGCTAATTTTATTCATTGAGAATACATGACCCCCCTAAGCGGATGTTTAAATTAAGTAAGAATATTGATGACAAATGTTCAAAATGTAAGACAGATGCCGGCAACTTTTGGCATGAAATTTGGAACTGCCAAGAGGTTTGGGAATACTACTCTGGGGTCATTAGGAACTTGGATATCCAAAATGCTCCCCAGCTGCTGATCTCTTCAGAGGCTGATATACTTGGTCCTGGAAAATTAGAAAATCAGTACAGTAAGTGATGCCTTATACATTGCTGGATTGGTAAAATGCATAAACATTTGGAGAAACTTTCCCCTTTTTCTAGGAAAAATGCAGTGAAGAGAGGGCTGTTGATTTAAATCTGGGTTTAAACAGACAGTGTAAAAAAAAATAAATCCCTGTTTCTTTAAAAAATTGGTGTTTTAGTTGTCTGGATCTAGCTTTCAGACTGTTTCTGAGCCCAGGCATGACCACTGGAGTTCAGCCGTGTGTTGTATTGTTGTTTACCATGAGTGCTTCTGTGCTACAGACAAGGCCACCGCTGCACTCCTGCCAACAGCTGTCCTGCTGGTACCTATGGAAAAGGTTCTCTCTCAGGTAAATAAACAGAACTAAATCATTAGGAAAAGAGGATGAAGGCTTGGTGTGTAACCCACAACAGACACAAAGTAGAAATCCCCAGAGTAAGTGTGGGGGTTGGATCTGTCACCCAGGAAGTTAAGGGAAAGAATCTCATGTTATTTTAATTAGCTCCACACTATATCCATAATTGCAATGTCATAAATAGAGACGCTTTGTATGGATCAGATGTCAGACCAAAATGGGGAATAGGGCCTATGTTTCCTGACTACTCTGAACCAGCAGACAGTCCTGTTTTTCCGGTGCTGAGTCCCATAGCTCCTTCACCCAGAGACTTGATGGGAGCTCCAGATTTTCCTTAACCATGCCAAGCTGCCACAGGTGGGGCCTTCAATCATAACCCAACATGTACCACAGCTTGCCTAACTGATCTGGGAAAACCTTGTTTCAATTTATGGAGTTATGTGATCCGGCTACACTAGAGCTAGGAATTCTAGAAGAACATTGAGGTGTTTGATGTCTCATTTTCCTGCCAACACCAAGAACAATTTATCCACTCATAATTGTTTCATAGCTAGGCTGATAACTGGGAAAAAAAAGGTGTGTGTGTTACTAATACAGTGTTTTTCCTAAGGTTCTATGAATGTAGGCCAGAATTACAGAAAAAATACTTTAACCTAATTTTGAAAAAAAAAATAAAAAGGGCAAAATATCTATGTTTTTAACTACTATGAAGTTTTGTTTTCCAAAATGTCCACTGGCATCTTTCTCAGCAATTCATTTTAATAGTACACACTCTCTGGCAGTAAAAAGGGAGATAGCAACTAATATAATTAAGACTGCAAAACAACTTCTAAACTGAAATGTGTCTCTCGGCAGAACAAGCATAGGATTGTTCATTACAGCGCTCTCCAGGAATAACAAAAACAATTCCCAAAAATGCATTATTAATGGACATTCCCAGAATTAATGATAAAACAAACCAGATGTTCTCTTACATTTGCCTCATAAATGCAAAGTCAATATGCCAAACCAAAAACCCATCTTTGGAAAGCTGTAGGCTATTTATGAAGGTATTTTAACTGTATTTGTCTTTACTATAAGAGACAGAATTGCTTATCTATAGTCTAAAATGACCTAGTTATGATTCTATATTTATTAATGAAGAAAGGGCTCATGCCCAAGAGAAAAGTAGGTGAAATGTACAATTTTGCATAGCCTGGATTTACTATAGAACTGTCCATTTCAAATTAGACACATTTTTTATAAAACAGAAAACCACAATATTCTTACACAAAGAATACTCCACTATCAGAGTCATAACTTCCTCCTATAACAAATATTTTCAAAATATGGCTTAAGACTTAAAAGTCCTTCACCAAACAAGTTTTATCTATATTAGTAGGTAGCAGTTTGATATTTATCCATCACAGAATGCATTTACTCGCATGGAATATATTTCATCCCCCTGAATAAAGGTTGGAAAAGTCAACTGAAGCTGATAGAAAGAAAATACCACTGATAAAGAAAAGTACAAAGAAAATTATACATATGCTAATACCTTAATGTAATAATATCAAACATGGTGGGCCATCTGGTGTCAATCATCTGCTGAAGTCAGTGGACCTGGAAAAATTTGCATCAGATCAAGTTCTTGGACTGGTGTACAATATTTCTGTGCACAATATTTCTTAAGAGAATTTTTTAAGAAAACTGTTATTAAGAAAAATTGCTTTTGAAAAGTTACAAGTGTGCATCAGGGTAAAGAGTGAACAGTAGTCAAGAGCAAGGGCTGATATCAGAAGTTTGGTACCTTTAGTTTGTAAATAAAATTAGAGGAACATATAAAATTTTCAAGCAAACATTAGGTTCCTATGTTATATAAATACTTGAGTCTAACCACTGTTATTTTAAATTACTGAACAGTGTGTGGGTTTTGTTTTTAGTAGCACTTTCAGTTGCCAAGTAACATCCAGAAAGTAATGGCAGCATTTATGCTGAAGGATGCTATAATGACAGGCTCTCCTGCAATGCTGTGCAGGGAGACACAGCGCTGCAGCCATTGAGGGAAAGGCAGAGGTTCTTTTTTACTTTGTGAACTTCACTAACATGCCATAGGCTGTTGGGATTTTTTTCAACATTGTCAATCTAGTCTCTGTCATGATAACGAGATATCACCAGGGTCTCATCCATAGGCTCATAAACTTAAAAGTCCTTTGGATCTCTTGAAAACCTGCCCTGCAGTGAAGTGTCGCATGCCCTACTGCTTCGCTCGGCTGAGGCACGGGGTTCCCTCTGTGCTGACACCCAGATCAGTCTAACTCACACTGCATGCTGACCCTACCACAGGGTTCCCTCTGTGCTGACACCCAGACCAGTCTAACTCACACTGCATGCTGACCCTACCACAGGGTTCCCTCTGTGCTGACACCCAGATCAGTCTAACTCACACTGCATGCTGACACTACCATTAACACTCCTCCACTTGTCAGGTCCATGGAATGACCCACTAGATAAAGCCTTTCATCACTCCTGGATTGCACTATTGCACCTGAGCAGAGGAGCAGTCTTCTGACCTTGCAGTGCCATAAATGACCATCTCCATTACCTGTGCTTTACAGGTTTTGGATACCTTAACAGTTCTGATTCTGAGCTACGGGGCAGCTCAAACAATGTGCTTTTCACTGGGAGCTGAACACCACACAGCCCACTTTGGGGTCTCACTGCAAGATGGATCTAGATATACCATGTCTTCTTTCCAGGCCAGTCATCTTTCCTTCTACCAGAGTTGGTGCAGGAGAGGCACAGGTACATGCTTGGGTCTTACCCTGACAAGGGTCTGACCTTCTGCCAGATTCCATGCCTGGAATGTCATGCAGCTATCCCATGGTCTATTGCTCCTCAGACACCCAGTCTCTTCACTGCAGGCTGGGATAGGCTGCAGGGCAAATGGTGACTTCAGGAATAGCAGATACTGATGAGTGGTTCTGACCTGAGGCCTGGGCCCGCTGGTTGTGGATTGCTGCTGTAAAGGAACAACATGCTGTGCTTCTGCCCTGCTTCTTTGGCCATGGGGCCACACCAAACACTGAGCTTGCTCAATTTCCCAAAGTATTGACAAGATGAGGCTGAGAAACATCTGGGACTCCCTGAATCCTTTGCAACTCCACTTATGGAGATAAAACAACTTCAACACTAATGATTAGCTGTGCAGTTGATGAGGTCCTCTTGAACACCATTTTTTTCTAAGCCTTCTTAAGTCTGTGGACCCTGCAACTCCTTTGTGAATCACAAGCAGCAGCTTTCCTAACAAACAGGTCATTTTCAGCCTTCCTCTCCCAAACACTACAGAGCACTGTAGGTATTCTTAACAAATACACACATGGCCTTTATTCCTATGAGTGGGAACATGGATGGGAAAATGTTAGTCCTGTGTCTCCAAAAGGAGATCAGTGGTTGAAGTGAGAAACACAGGAAAAACTGCTAAACAGCAGAGCAATTGAAAGTATGTTTGCATCGGTGAAGAAAAACTGGAAACAAAGGTGGATGCGCTTCTCAGAAGGTATGTATAGAGACTTTAAATTAAAACACAGAATATTAAACAAAACCACTTTATCTAAAAGAAATAGGTAATAAAATCTTGTTTCTTCATTTCACAGCTACTGATTACTGCTCAGCCCTAACAAAATTTGGAAAGACCTGTGACAGTCACCTTGTCCAAACTCTTGCTCAGAGCGTGGATTATACATTGGGGAACATAAGCTGAAGGTCAGTCTCTTCTCCCAGGTAATAACTGACAGGAAAAGAGGAAATGGCCTCAAGTTGCACCACAGGAGATATTGGATACTGGAAGACATTTCTTCACTGGTCAGTGGTCAGGCTGCCCAAGGAGGTATTGGAATCTTCATCACTGAAAGTGTTCAAAAAGCATGGAGATGTGGTGCTTAGGGACATTGTTTAGTGGTGGACCTGTCGGCATTAGGTTAACGGTTGGACTCAATGATTTTGTAGGTCTTTCCCAACCTTAATGACTCCATGATTTTCTGTTGATGTATTTTGCACGTTGTAATGGCCCAATTCTCATTTTCCCAGCTGCAAGATCTGTTCTCTCACAGGTGACATTATTCTGGTTCTTTACTTGAATCCCCTATACCTAGAGGTAATTAATAACAAATTATTTGGTGGAAGCCAAACTTCTGTGATTAAAACTTAAAAAGTTTCAATTATTCTGTATTGAAAAATATGTAGTCAAAACACTTTTGAACAAAAATATGTATGATTCTCCTCAAAAATCTTTGTGAAGTATTTATGTTAATGTCCAGAGGTACATTGAAGCCTTCCATTAAACCTTCAGTAAGGAAGAAGATTTCCTCCTGAGATGGAAAGGGGCAGCAAATAAATGTCATAGAAGAAAATCCCTGCTGTGGTGGCCACCACAGAAACCTGGTCTGATCCACAAACTGCCCAACTCCTTGACCTTGGTGAGAACACACAGCCTAGAATCTAACCCACAGGGGAATGAGCTTCCATGTGCTGCTGCCATGCCCCATAGAGCTGCCAGCCTCTCTTCAGTTTAAGACCAAGTAGTGAATACAATACTTGTTTTCTCTTGTATTGCTGCTATCTGTAATTTGCAGGCACAGGGAACTGCAGAAGTAGTGAGGTGTTATTTGTGCTACAGTGATCCCAACAGTGTGGTCAGACCTGCTCTGCCACACACCCAGCATCCCCAGTGATCCCGGCCGGCCGCCGGAGCCCCAGCTGTGGCCTTGCCTGCACCTCAGCAGAAGGGGCAGATTGCCTGGGCACTGTGCACCCCAGCCCTGCTTGCTGTCCTCCAGAACACAGCCATCCCCTGACAGAGCAGCTGGGGTGTGAAAGGGGACTCAGAAGGGCCCCTGAGTCAGCCCCTGCTCCAGCACAGCTGCCTGGAGCTGACTGGGAGCACTGCTAGCTGGGCATCTGGGCAGCACAGTTAGGTGAGGGTATAATCCTAGTGGCAATGTTTGCTCCCCTGTTCTGGGTTACTCTCTAGCAAGCAGAGAAATCCAAGGTACTAGTTTGCACCTGGTTGGTTTTGAGGCACAGTTTTTCATGTTCAGACTTTCCATTTTCTGATTGTGGCCTGTCAGCATATGTTTGATAGTTATAGAAGTTGGGAACATTATGATTCCAAGGTCAAGTGTCACCCTTGGCAAACAGGCGCAATGGTTTTCAGTTGCAACTCTCCCTCTGGCCACAGGTAAACTAGAAACCCCTTTTCATTTTTTACATAGAGACTAAAAATATTGAATTTTTGTATTCTTGATACAGACTTCGCTATTTTATCACTGTTGCATACATTTAAATGTAAGTCTCCAGCATAATATTTGCACTGTCCTGAATATATGATTTCTTCCCCTCTAAAGTGTCAGATAATTCCTCAGTCTCAGGACTACAAACATAATACACAACCCTGGACTTTTCAGCTTGATAGAAGTAATCTCCATGCTTAACCAAATATTTCAGAGCTCTGTCAGCAAAGAAAGAGTAAATCTTCACAGCTCAAATCATCCAGCCCCAAGGCATTAACGAAAGCTCCATCTGTACCTAAAATGGCAATGCATTTACTGAGCTTTCCCTGGATTCTCTCCAGCCATTTGCGAACTTTCACTTGAAACATTGTCCCTGTGGCTGGGACTAAGGAGCAGATATCAACTTGCGGGACATCAGCACCCTACAGCCCCTTGGAGCAGGACATAGTCCATCCTGTTATATCTGCCCCCAGGCCTGTGACACTCCACTCATGCAGGAGGGTTGGGCAGCGCAGCACAAAACCCTAAACTGTCAGGTGGTTGCCCCACTGGTTCATCCAGTGGCTCCCAGGAGTGACCAAGCAGTGGCAGGAGGTGCCAAGGCAAGGGTACAGGGATGGTGGTACACAGGGTCTGTCTCACGTTTGTGTTTCTGCTCCTCCCCCCGCCTTACCCTCGTTAGCATCTCGTCAGGCACAGTTGGCAGCTGAGTGTCTGTCAGGCAGATTGCACACATGGCTCATTCCTGAACAACTTCAAACACCATTCCCAAGCATCTGCAAGAGCTTCTGTGCCATTCCCAGCTGTTGCTGTATCGCCCTAGGTGGGCCGCTCAGGGCCTTTCCACAGGTGTTTGGAGATGAATCATATTCAAAGAAACATTTACATCTCATTTTTACTGCCTTTGTCCTCTTTTTGTCTGATGCCAAAGTGTAAAGAATGCAAAGATTGAAATATAGAAATTATATTTGTAATATCAAGGCATTTGCAGCCATTTGGTAAAGTCTGTGATCTGTTGCTGGTAAAAAGTCAATAATGTGTATTTTTCCACAGAGAAGACATATGACCAATGTAGAAGGACACTTAAGGGAATTATCAGAGTCAAAGAAACAAAAGGGTTAAAATTAAATTCCAGTTTAGTGGCTGGAGATGTTAGTTACAACCCTGGAATAAAAATTTTTATGTCTCATCTCAGACATCCAAAGTGAGCAGTTTATGATGCAGAACTCCAGAATGGTAAGTAATTACATGCAATGTGTTAATCTAGAGGAGGAATTTTGCAGTACCCCCAATTAAGGAGTGATAAGACGCTAAATACCAGATAAGTAACCTCTGGCAGGGAAGCTTTTTTATGGAACCTGAGGAACCCACAGCTGATCCATCTTCTATACACTTTGAAAACAATAGAAAAGCTTTAACTTTTCCAGATTCTTATAATGAAATCTTGCACTATGAAGATTCATCCTGCAGCACACCCTGCACTAACAAAATCATATTTGTCAGTGCTTTGGAATGGGAGTTACACTACAGTGACCAGAAGGAAAGCATTTGAGTATACAAAAACACTATATTTGAATAAACCACCAAGAAAAAGAGCAATCTTCAGAAATACCAAATATTTATTTAAATATTCTCTTTTAGAAGGAAAAAGAAGTGCTTTGGAAGGCTTAAAAAAAAAGCCTCATGGTAAGCTGGCTTTGACTGTGTAATTCAAATCAGTACAGAGGAGACCAAATTGTTGTTACACTAAACTGAGCTGTAGTTTGATTTGATTGGTTTTGGGGTTCAGCAGATTGTCTCTGCAGATACCCCAACTCCTTCTGCAATTGGAGGGTGAGCTAGAATAAGTGAGCATGGGTTTTGGTCCCAAAAGTGGACGACAAATCCTAATTCCTGCTGTGGATGATAAATGTGGTCCCCTGGGGTAAGTAGTGGCTAAAACTCTAACATAGAAAAATTGAATCTTTCAGATGCTTTTGCTGTCTGTGACTATCTGTGAATACTGTATATGATGTGATGGCTAATGATGCAAATGTGCCTGGATGTGCTCTCTGGCAATGAGGCAGTTCCACCAGCACCAATGAATTCTGGACTGGGCACTGGGGGTGATAGCCAGCCTGTGACATCTCCTGCATCAGCTGAAGGGGCCCTCCAAAATTTTCTGAGGCAGGGAGAACCCTGGCTAAAGCCTATTTCACTTGCATATAGATACCTGTAAACACAATATGGTGCTCCAAAAACACAGTGTAGTTCCCCTTTGCAGGTGGCAGTGGTGTGCACACAGGCACTTCAGTGCTGGGCAGCCAAACCATCCTTGCTCACCAGTCAGTTCCCTAGCAGACATAGATGGGATCAGGGCAAACAAAGGCAGGATTTAAGGCAGCATCACATCAGGAGTCACACCATAATCTGGGTGCCCTCATGCTTTGTCTAAGCCAACAAGTGCAATATGATTAAGGGATGTAAAATATCATTTCAAAATGTGAGTGTCAGAAGACATGGGGCCAGTAAAGGAGCAGCAGAGAGGAGCCTTCTGTTCCCTCTTCAGTCCTAAGCCCTGTCTCTGTGGGACCCAGAGCAAACACTCTGTTTGGGGAAATGAAGCAGGGCCAGGAGCCAGGCTGGAGCTCCAGCAGGCAGTTGCCCATGCTGTTTAGCTCCTGGGCTGCTCCCACCCCACATCGCCCAGGCAACGTCAGGTCACACTGCAGGGCCAAGGACTTGTTGCAGCAGGCAGGAGTGTGGGGCATGAAAAGAGTTTGCCTGGGCACAACCTGGGCCTGATATCTGCCCCTGGGCTTATGAATGTGTTGTGGGGATGGGAGTGCAAGGCACTGTAACAGCCCTCCTGCCTCTGAGCTCTGAGCTTCTTGCAAGTCCAGCCCAGAGAAGAGAAAATGCTCATCTCAACATTTATAAGGAAGCCAAACAAATGCCTTCAAAATTTTAAAGCACTTCAGCGTGGATTTATCAGTTGTGTAGTGCTGGCACAAGGCATGTTTTTACAAAGAAACGTGGTTTTTACCAATAACCTTATCCTAATTAGTCTTCTTACGTGTATTAAGGCCTTTTCTGAATAAGTTGCATTTTAAGTATGACAGAATGTCAGATTTTGGGTGAAAAATTTTAAATGAACCAAATACCTTGAAAAACTCAAGGTGATGAATTTTTTTAGTCTTTGGGAGTAAAGACAACTAAAATCTTTTTCTCCCCTGTTATAAGCCAAAGTTCAAATATTGAAGCAAGGTCACTTTTAAACAGACACATTCCACCCAATCATTGTTTAGGTGAAACAAAATGTGAAAGTCTTTGTAGATTTATGCAGTAGCCACCAATGAAATTCTATTCGATATAAATCAAAGAAATTGGATCTATTCAGATTGATGGGGATAGGGGTCAGGGAAGCATGCCCATTCCTCAGCAGTCAAAGTGACAGATTGTGTAGGTTTTCCACAAATCTGACGTGGTTTCTTAATTAGAAACATAAAGGAAGCGGATATACAAATCCCACTGGTATCCGGTAGAAATGAGAGGAGAATGCCAAATGATAAACCAATATTTATAGGGGATTGTTTCCAAGAATTTATTACATTGTTTTTCCATTTAATTACCTTGAATGGGTCTCCTATAGAAATATTATAAAATATATAAGTGTGCTTCTCTTTTAAAAAAATACCAAAGTCCAGTTTAAAATGAGCTGATTAGTCCTACTAAATACATTTGAGATCTGCTGTGAAATCCCAAGGCTTAGTCTGCTCACAGAATAATCACCTTAGCTGACATCTTTCAATGGAAAAGTCTAAGCTTTACAAGGCATTGGGAAAGACGATCTCATATATTATTCCAACATTTACAAATCTCTAAGGCAATCTGGTTCCATTTTTAGCAAAAAATCATACATATTGTATGATTCGTGGTTCATTATTTGCATTGAAGAAATTAATTGTAATTGCAAAAGAAGGAAGCAAGCAGCAAGAAATCCATTTGCCACAAAAATCACCTTTTTTTAAGTAACACTTTCTAAAATAAATTTTTTGGGGAGACTGGCTCTAGATTTTTTTTTTTTTCTATCAGCATTCAGAATTAAACCAGAGAAAATATGTACCATTTCCTCTCAGTCATATCTTTGAACCAGATTTTAATTTTAACTTTAAAAAGGACATCTTGGGAAATTGCCGGAATCAACACCTACTTTGAAATCAGAAACAGTAGTCAAGTGCTTGTATTCCAGATCAACAAAAGTATAACAGTACATACAAAAACAGACAAACACAGTGAGGCAGCAGAAGATAGGGTATATTTCCTGCAGAATGAGGTTGGGTCAGGTATTTTTCCAAGTACTACAATTTGTAAAAATACTCCGTGCTACAATAACACCTTAGAGTTTATTCCTAAACTTGTCTGATTTAAATAACATACCAACCCTCCTCTGGAAGAATTTAAACCCAAATTCAGAAAAAAAAAATTGATATGTCCTATTAAAACTTATAATTCTGACTAAATTAAACATATTTGCAAACTTCGTTTTTTTAATCAAAGTTAAAGCCAAAGGCAATGACTTGATGTAGATTGGCAAGACAGTATAACTATGAAGTAGGGATAGTCAGTGACATTTCACATTCATCTAGTTTTCCCTAGGCAGCAGGTAAAATGAAGATGTGCATAAGACTTTAAGGAATGGGGATGTGGATATAGCCCTGCCTGCGCTGCAAGACAGCAAGGGAGAGAGCTTGGCAGTGTCTGGCTGAAAACCTCTCACAGGGGTAACGGAAGGTGGAGCTGATAGTTTTCACTGAACAATGGGCAGGATGAAGATTAATTTGGAAAGGTTTTACAAACTAAGAGAAAGGAGCTTGTTTTTGAAATGATAAAGAGGGACCAGGGAAGGATTACAGAGAGAAATGTCATGGTCAAAGCAACAAGGCTGAAGGATGACCCATGCTCAATGGAAGCAAAGAGCAAGGCTGCGTTCATCATACCTAGAAAAAGCATGCAGATATCAAGACATGAAGTGGTGAAAGCTACAGGGCAAGCCTTAGCCATGCAGTTAGATAGGACCAGCCATGTCTTAGAGAGGCTAGACATCTTCAACCCTTCTTTCTCTCTGAAAACTCAGTCCTCTTTCCAGGAGTGAAAACTTTGAAGGATGTGGGGTTGTGATGTGTCAGTTAGATGGGTGACAGCCATGAGGGGCTGCTGTCAGCAGAAGTGATGATGGAGGGGAGTCTCAGAGTCTGGCAGGCTGCTTCATAGTATAAAGGCGACAAGATATCTCAACTAAATAGAGTCTCAATGAACAGAATCAGATTGCAACCAGAGGACAATTTTTTGTCCCCAAATGCATGCATATCTGTTGCTTATTTTATTGGATACGATGTGCCAGAGTGTTTTCTGACATTGCACAGCACAGCTCATGTCAATGCAGCGGTACCCTGCCCCTGTCTCCTCCAAGAGGGTGCTCTCCTCTCTTGTAGCTTTTGAAACGTTCCTTGGCTGCCCTGTTCCCCAGACTGTTGGGGATGTCCTTTCCATGGACATACTTCCATGGAGAAATGATGGTTGTCACAGCCCAGGTCTGGCTAGAAAGTGTGCTACCAGTTACACTGTATGACTGCACAGCAGTCATAGCTTACTAGGAGTTTTTCAGATTAATTTAGTTTGCCAGACTAGTGTTACTGTGCTAGAGCCAGCCTGAAAGCAGCCCTATTGCTGGGGAGAGTGGAGAGGGTGGGAGTCTGCAAAAGTAAACTGCTGAACAAATCCCAAGATTAACTAACTCACGTAATCTAAAGAAAGGGTTCCCCCATGGCATATGCGCTCCTAATTGGGAAAATTCCACAACAGCCAAGTTTCTGCATTAAGCTGTGGGCCTGGCTTTCCATGCACTGCAGGCTGGGGGGTTGACCAGACCCTTTTTAACCTGTCCTATAACACTTCATGCATATTAATCAATCACCTTAGTACTATGGAGACATGTGCAAGCCCATCACCCATTTTACTGGACAAATTAGGGCTGGCTTGTTCTGCAAAGCTGTCTTCTCATTGCATGGATCCCACCTTGAAGCTCTCCTGATGATTAGTATTTATTATCTACACCACAATACAGCCTATGCATCCCCAACCTCAGCATATGAGGTGCTATATACAAAACCAGCACTAAAAGATGTTCCCATGTTCCAATGAGCTTATTCCAATCTGGCTGCTTAGCAATATTGAAATGTTTTGTTGAATATTAAGATTAAATAAGCAGACAAGGTATGTGGCATGTACTCAAATATTTTTTAATGAAAATTTCTGACCCAAATGACCTTTGAAAGGTAGAAGCTGTCATTCCAAGAAATACATAGGGGCAGGCGTCATCTTTTATTGTGCAGAATCTGACACGCTTTCAAAACGCTGGCACCAAAAGGGAGACTTGGGGACAATTTTTGGCATAAAAATTAAGAAAATGTGCCTAAACACTGGAAGAAACAGAAAAGCTCATGCATTTTTGAGAATTTAAATTAATCTGTGGTGCTTCAGGGTATTTTCCCCTAGAATAAGTATTTTGTCTTTTATGGTGCTATACAGTACATACAGCAGGGAATACCACTTTTGAGAAGAAAAATAAGCCTCATGACACAAATCCTGCTCACTGCACTTAAGCAAACATTCTTCAATTTGAATCCAATAGGACAACTTATGAAAAGTAGAGGAGAGAATTTGGTCCATTATGTGGCTATCAGATTTAAATTACACCAATAACTGAGATGCATGGGGTATCAGTGACAGGAATACTGGACCCAGAGTGTATGATTACTCAATTACTTCAATGTCTGTTGGATGCTTAAAGGCTAAAACAATTTTGGGCTCCTTCCAGTCAGTGCATATCACTGTCAGCTCCTCAGACAGTTTACCTTTCCCAAGAAGCTTTTGCGTACCTTATCACCTTCCCAGATCTGCTGCCTGCATTCTCCAATTACTGCACTTAACTGCAAGCCACGTTACATATACTTTACACTTCATCTTTATCTGTTCCATTTTGGTGATGTGATATTAGGCAAACATCTTAAACTTACAGCACTGAGCTTTAAGTCACTGACATCTTAGATTTATTTTTCCCAAAGCTTTCAGTTTTAGCAGGAGCTCAAATGGAGCACTGAGAAAGTGGAGCAGGGAGCTGTAGCCACAAATGTGAAGGCAGTTAGGGAAAATTTGTATTCTTAAAGTGTAAGACAAAAAGAGGTAAAAATCTTCAGTACTCTGTTATTCTGACTCATGAAGGAGATCACAAAATTTAAAGTTGAAAAGAAAGTTAAAACATGAGATAATATGAATCAAAAAGGAGAAAGGTGAAGCAAGGGGTCTAATGTAGACATCAATAAAAGATAAATTAGCTGGAAATATTTCTTATAACTGTTGTTGTTTCTATTTAAAATTCTAAAGGAAAGAAGCTATTCACAGAGGGAGACAGAAACATCTACTTCCTTCATTAACTGCTTTTATCTGATTTAGCTTTACCCTGCAGTACCACTACTTGAAATGTAAGGGATCATTCAGGGAAATAACAGCCAAGACATAGATTACTTTATAAAAGGAAAGTGCATAATAATTAATATCAAAATCAAATGTGTTTGTTTATTCTAATTTGTCACATGGGTCTTGCTTATGTGTCCTGATAAAATTAATTCATAACCAAGTGGCTGCTGTCTCCATCGATTACACATTTTGAGCATCAATCAGTACTTTTTACAAATTCTCACTAATATTTTCCTTGGTTTGTTGTTTCTCTGAACTCTTTCCTGATCCAAAACTAAAGGAAAAATTGTGTAAGACAAATAAAAAAATTCAGGAAAGACAACTGAAATAAATTCATCACAGTCAATATATACAGAAAATTCATACCAATAAAGGAAAATACTAAGAAAATCAACGACTGCTAAACAACCAAACTAATAAACTATTTTTTTCATATTAAAATATGATTGTAATATGAGATAATAATCAATACATTGAAAATACTGTCTAAAGAAAGTGATGCTCTCCACACAACTTCATATTTCTTATCCTTATGCTTCCAGGGCAGGGGCTGAGGCTTACAAAGCACAAAAATCCCCAACAGAGGGCTAGAAACCTAAATAGCTCTTCAGAGTCAGGCTACAGTCAGAACTAGGGCTCTGAAAGAAACTTTACTGGCACTGAAGGCCCTGATTCAAAACCATCTTTGGGTTACTGACATCCTCAGGGAAGCACTTCAGCATTCATTGGATTATAAGCAAATGCTTAAACAGGGCTAACTCAAAAATTTGAGAAACTTTCTTGAGAGGATTTCATCAGCACTGCCAGTTGCTTAGCAGGCCTGTAAATCACATTTTTTAAATATCAAGTCCAAATCATACCCACATACCCCACCCATGTGTACATAAAACAAAATCATATAAATTCAATGACTGCCTTTCTCAATAAGGCCATATAAACATACTGCATTATTTTCAGTTTAAGAAAAAAACCCTTTTTAGGTAATTATATGAACCATTGATTTGAACTTTGGATAATTCAAAGCTAGTAAACTAAAATCTGTCTCAAATTAGAAAAAAAATTGATATGGTAGTAGTTAATGTTAAGGTGGAATTCTCCTGATTGAACTATATATCTGTTTCAGATAATTAAATGGAGTTTTAAGTAATACGAAAGGGTACAGTTATGGTCAGTTTTTTTATCTTCTAGCACTTCGGGGCTGTTGAGACCTGAAAATTATATGCAGGCAGGTTTGGAATGGGTCCAAGGTAGACCACACTGGACTAAGAAACATCTGGTGTATATGACTTAGGTTTTTCAGAAGTGAGTCTGGACAGCTGTAAAATAGAAATTACATACATCTCTGACTAACGGCTACATGCAAAGCTGGCAGAGCTAACCGTGTGTTATTTGGAAAGGCACTGTTCTCTTCTCCGAGCTTGGTACAACCATCCTGAAACATGTGCAAAGACATCCCAGTTATGCTGTAAAGAATTTATTTTACATCAAGTGAATGAGAATTACTTGTAAAACCTTCGTCTTTGACTAACATTTCTCCTAACAAGTTTAGTGTAACAAGTGGAAAACAAAACGAAATCAAGACACTTCTAAGAGCCTGGTCCAGCCTCGGGATGTTACCAACACAGACAACATGCAGATGTCTCCAGAAACTGTTACTGTGGTATAAAGTGCTCCAGAAAGCACCTCAGCCATCCAGTGCCTTGGGTGTCACTGCAATGACGCTGTGCAAGCAGGAAAGAGCATCTGACCTGGCATAAGCCTAAAAAGGCTTCTCCATTTAAAAAGAGGTGGAGGGAACCAAAGAGATGTATCTAAGAAATTAAAGAATTAATGTGTTTGAGTACAAGTCAGGATTTTTTTTTTAAGAAAAACCAAATGGCGCTTCATGATCTTAACAAAAATACTGAAAACATTTTTCTATCATTTGACATGCAAATTTTTGTTGGCAAAAAAGATTTCAGCAGAAAAAAAGTGTAATTGATCTTTAGTGAAACAAAAAAAAGGGAGGAAAGCAATCATACATCTAAAATCATAGGCTGTCTTTAAAATAAATTACATATTTAGACTATTTTTACCATTCCCCAAGGAGAGCTGGTTGTTCCTGGGAGTGGCTACAAGACATATGAGGCTGTAAGGGACAGCCTGAACCTCAGCTTTCCCAGATAACTTCCACATCCCAGTTCAATGTGCTGAAGCCTCAGACCTCACAACCACAAAGTTGGTTGCAGGGTTTTTTTTTAGTAGAAGCAGCTGAAGTGCCTGAAATTTGAAATTGATCAAATTTACCTTGTCTTTGCCAGGATGGAGATCCTGGCTGCTTTGGAGTGACTGTAAGAGTGATGCTGGTCTTCAATGGATGAGGTCTCACTCCACCAAATCCAGAGTTTCAGCCACTTACCTGCTGTGACTGGAGGTGTGAGCATGGGACTGGGGTCTTGAGGAGGGAGAGGTACAGCAGTGTGATTCACATGGAGGGCTTTACTTCTTCAGTTGTAGGAAAAGGAAAAGACAAGAATTTACTCTAAGGATCACCACCAAAAAAAGTTTTTTATTTATAATTAAACTCATAGCTAACCCAAATGC
The DNA here is from genome assembly GCA_013401135.1 of Cettia cetti. NCBI lineage: Eukaryota > Metazoa > Chordata > Aves > Passeriformes > Sylviidae > Cettia > Cettia cetti. Next base: position 25,190 of record VZUI01069732.1, read on the forward strand.
ATGCCTGAGACAGTAAGAATAATTTATTGTTATATATAAATAAATTATAAATATGTGAGATGGTGAAGCCCATGAGGAGCTCCTGCTGAGAGCAAACCTCTCCCACTGGTTTGGGTGCCCAGCAAAGTTCCAGTTGTGGTAACTAAGTTGAGTCAATACTTCAATAAGATTGGGCCACATATGTTCAACATGCCAAGCCATTATTAGTCCTTGGCCCAAAAGATCTGAATCCATTTTCTTCTTCTTTGTATGCAATACAACACATTGTTTCCGAAGGGATGTCTGAGTGCTGTTCCCTGCTGTAGCCACCCCCCAGCACGGTGAAATGCTGGTCTGGGCAGGTTGGTAACACAGCAACTTCAGCTGTCACTCCTGGTTGGCTGGAAGCCACTTTATGAAGGTTTGTCACCTGTTGCTTTCACAAAGAGTCATACTGAAAAATTCCAAGAGACACCCCAGGACAAAGCACCTGCAAAATTCTCTTACTCCAGGAATATTTTTTTCATTTAAAAGCATCTAAAGCTACTAAGTAAGAAAATAATAGTGTTCCTGAAAGTGAAAAAAAAAAGCCAAACCATTTTCCTTATAAAGTCTGAAACATAATTCCTAGACTATGAGTGTTGCCAATTTTTATCCCTCAATTACATTTTTGCTCATTTTAAATCTAAATCTAATGCAAACTGCAACTGAGATTTTACAGCATATCACCTCCATATTTAAAATTCTGTCACTAATTCCAATATGTCAGATTACTTACAGCAGGCAAAATGCACCTTTAAAAGCAATGGTTTATATTAGAAAGGGCTTAAAGGGCTAAGGAGCTCTTTACAATAGGAATGCTCATTGCAAAGGTAAAGCAGAGAGAAGTTTGAGTGCAAGAGTTAGAAATAGCACAATTTTTTCTTCAGAGCAGAAGGTTGCCTATGCAAATATGCCACTGCCTAGCAAAATATTTCAAGTGGCCAAGGTAAAGGATGAGCAAAACTTTACTATCAGAAATGAGACCTGGTTACTGGTCCTGTGGCTGCTGAAATGACAGCTGAGCAGAGCCCCCTTAGAACCACAATCTGTCTGAGAGGTGAAGAAATGCGGAGAGGTGAAGGACTGAAAATCTGAAAGAATGGGCACACAAAACTTTCTGTCCAACAGTGCCACTTCAAGTTTTCTTCTCAAAACTCTGCCTTGATTGAAGCTATGCTTTCACTTCATAAACTGTTTTGCAGCCATTTCAGTGTGGGAGATGTTAATAGCCATGCAGCAGTGTGCGCTGACATGCTGAGCTGGAGTTATTTGCTGGCATTTTACTCCTGCTTCACCACCTTGCACTGTGAGCTTATGCTTGATACTCTAAATTCAGCCTCAGATCAGAGTCTTTAAGCAGAGACAGCAACATCCACCATGCTTCAGAGTTATCCACCTGCCTGTTTCTGCAGTGTTAGTGCCATAAAATACTTCCCTCCAAACTTCCTTGGCAATAGCTGCTAACCTGAGGAGGAAAATTAATCCCTCCATTGTGCTCCCCAGATATACACCGTCAAAAAGAAGTCATGCTTTAAAATACTAACAGCTTAGTATTTCACAACTTTTTCACCTTTACGTGGAAGATACTATTACTTCTAAGTACTCTCAGCTTCTCTTCTGCATCTGAAAATATTCTTTCTGATTTAAAATACAGGAAGCACCAAAGAAGTACAGCTGCAAAGTGAAATTCAGACAAGCTTCTAAGTAACACCATGGCCCGGGATGGCTTCACACTGACCTGTTATTCAATAACTGCTTGATCAATTTTCATAAGGCCCAAATACCTAGAAGGTCAAGAAAAAGGCAGACATCCCTGGGTGACCTATAGGTGGATTCTCTCAGTGATGCAGCTGGAGGGAAAACTAGCAGACCTCTGCAGCGTAGGTCCAAGGCTGTCTGAACCCACTCATTCACCTGAACTTGCCTCACATCCATGCTGGGTCGACACTAGCTAGGAGGCAACTTTTTTTTCTTTGAGACTGAATGCCAGGAGCAAAACCCTGGGGACTATGGGTCTAAGTGTACACCAGCATGTACATACCATACACAGAAACAGCATCAGGCAGACATTTGTCCCATGCTCCCAGCATCCTTCATTTGCTGCCCATGGTAAGACATGTTTTAGATAATATATCTCTAGCTAGCTTGCACAGAGTAAATTATTCCATGTGTTGGTGTTTTTCCAGGTCCTTCCTTGCAGTGCTCGTCCCAGTGCTGCTGTTGCTCCACCCGACCACACCTTGGCTCCTCTCCCCATCCCACACAGGAGAAGGCCAAACATGTCTCTCCTTGCTGGTCACCTGGCCAGAGCATTACAGGGCAGAGTCCCTGTCATTACAAACTTGTTCTTCCCAAAAGACAGGGATGGCTGTTGCTACTTCCTACAAGAGGGATTGTAACTTTACCTGTAGGAAGTTATGCAAGTCACAACCAAGCACAGCTACTGCTCCAGTGTGTACCTCTAGCCACACCGTGTGCTTAACCAAAACCTGTTCCAAGTCAACGTGAACTGGACTAAAATCCATGCAATAGTTTACTCAATGCAATTAGAGCAGATCAGGTTTGATTTTCCCCTTTAGCTTATCAGCAAGTGCTCAGCACCACCAGTACAGGCCCCTCCACTCGTGAACGAAGCACTTTGCTGCTGATTCTTTTCCCAGCGCAGCTCGCCGTGTGTGCAGCTGTGGTTGGAGATTTCCTTGGCTGACATGGTTGCTAGATGAACAATCTGACCAGATTACCAGGGTAGCTAATGTCCTCGCTTTGTCTCCCTCAACATCTGTACTGACATGCTGAATAATTGCATTTAAATAGAAGCCTTGCATGTGAGTGCTCAAAAAGCTTTTACTCTCTGCAAACCTAAACACTGTGTTTAAACCAGGCACATGGAAAAACCATGCAGCAGGTGACACAATGAGAACCCAGCAACATCTCTAACTGACTGTTGCAGAAATACTCTCCTTAGAATTGAAGCTTGCTATTCAATTCCTGCTAAAGCAATATTCCCAATAAAAAAGCACTGGAAAGGAGCAGGAGGGTAATACAACACCAGAAATAATGCATTGTAGATGCTTGTGGGTGCAGCAATATCTACACAATATTCACAAAGAGGTGGTGAAGCTTAGCCCAATTTCAGCCTAAAAAGCATTAGGCCTGTGCTACACTCCTGTTGAATCCCTCCAGTTCCCAGTGAATCCTCTGAGACACCACAAGCAGGCACAGAGAAACATCCCTAGCCACCACATGTTCCATGTATTCTGACAGGACCTCTGGGGCACGTTTCCCATTGGGTTTGAATGTAGCAGAAGGCTGGCAGTCAAAAGTATCCTGAGTCTCTACACTTCATAAATGCATGTGAGATTTGTCCCCCAGACAAAAATCTTCTGTACAGCCTGGCTCTGGAGAGGGCTCCCTCACAATGAACAGGCACAGAAAATTTGGATATACTTTACCTCATCAGGTAGATGGTTTATCAGGACTTAAGCCTGACTATACCTCATAAACATGTCCTTTAAAAGAGTCATTCATAAACTGGAAACAACATATCCTGCGAAGGAGAAAGTGTGGCTTACAGTTAACTTCTTTATTCCTATCTAACACACTACAGACATCCTGATTTTTACAACATTACATGTTTTGAACCTTTTCAGTGAAGTGAAGGTTTCTCATTTCAGCCTAACTGCTGTTAATCTGTTCCAAATGTTAACATTGCAAATAAGGTCTGGTTACCATCTCTGCCCCAAGTTGATAATAGGAATGGAGCTGATCAGCATCTGGTTTAGTTCAGAGTACAACTTGCTGCCTAATGCTGCAGAATTTGGGTTGGAAGATGGCTGCATTTCATGAACACCACCAAAAAAAATTAACAACACCCACATACAGTCATGTGTCATTATTTATTGCTCTATAGGCTTGCTAAAGATGGAATATCACATTACCAATTTTGGCAAATTTCAGCACACATAAACAGGCCAAAACCTCTTAACATAAATTATACCAGAGCTGCCTAATGACAACAAAAACAACAACAAAAAATCAGTCACTTACATTTCAGACTTGTGATGGAAAAATAGTTTAAAAATAAGAAAATTTTTGATCAGTTTCTTATTTCATCATGTACTTTAAACACTTGACTTGTCATGTGCCCCATTCATTACAAGGTACTTGGCACTGCAGCACCTTCAATATAGAGAAACATATGATTATAAAATGAAAATGGTCTAAAAATTATTTACAAAATATAAATTAGTATTTTAATGGAATATAATATTTGACCTAAAACTCACACCATCAAGCTCACATTCAGATCAAAATAAAAACTCCCACCGAGTTAAATCAGAGCTGATCAGACTCTCAATATACAGAATAATTAATTTCAGGATTAGCTGTAACCCCACTAACATTCAGAACCACTTCTCATTTGTTTCTTCAAGTTTCATACTTTATTCCACATCCTTTTATTGTGTGATCTATAATTTTGCACTTGATCATATAAAAATTCTCCATACAATATATTTCAAATATATTTCTCTTGTTAATCTAAATGACAGATTATATTTTATATAGTCAGTGAAGACTACAGGATCAAAAGTTCTTGACAACAACAGAAAATAAACCATGGATGAATTATAAAAGTTTTAGGTTAGTAAGACATGCTAATTTATATCCCTCAACTACTCATATTGAAGTTCAGTTTGAGCAGAAAAACTAATAATCACCTCAACTATTGAAAGACCATTTTAAAAAATGAATGCATAGAATGCTTAAAACATCTGGAGCTGGTATAAAATGTACATGAATTCTGCCAAATTTACCCTACACTCTCCTGTCACTCGAAGCACTGACTGGAATGACCCACATGACATAAATTTCTTGTTACCTGTGAGAAATTACTACTTTCTCCAGACAGATGTAGCTTGTTGATCAGCCAACTAGTAATACAACATTTATGAAGTTAAGCAGGATAGAACTGATAAGCAGTGTAGAACACCTATGAGCAGTGATTTTTTGGGGAAGCAAAAGATTTCATTGATTGTGTTTTACATTTGAGAAATCTGAAGGAGAAAACCCCTAAATTACTGAATTGAACCATGTTGGAGAGCCAAGTCAGTAAAAAAACTCAGGAAGTGGGAGGTTGCTTCATGCTGGTTTGAGAACTATACCATTACCCACAAGATTTTTGTCATTAAAAAAGATTGAGTAACTCCCACTGCACAAGGGAAAAAATAACTAATCAAATATAATTTCCAGTGAAGTTACCTATTTTCTGCATACAGATTTCATAAGAGATATTTTAAAAACCTAGGGAGGGGAAAAAGGAATAACTGAATGACTCTAGAGATAAGACAATACCAAGGTAACAAAGAACAACATTTACAGTATCTTTTACAGAAAGATCAGCATAATAAGAAAATTTATCTACTTAACCCTGCTAAAATAACATAAAAAATGAAAACTCACCATACTTTAGCAGGTAAGAAAAATGAATTTTTGTTTTAAAATCTGTCTTTGCAATGGCATGCACCTTCCTTGCCAGCACCAGATACGTCATTTGAGGTCTGAGCCAAGCAATGTGCTAAGTTAATCTTAAGATTTGAAGATGCAACTGTACATCTGAAAGATAATTTACTTTATTCATGCTCAGTTAACTCTTCAGTAGTTTGCTGATACATGAAGTTCACCATGAAAGGAAGGCAAAGTTTGTCTTTTCAAGCTGCCAAGAGAAGCTGTCTCATACTGAGTTCTTCCTTTTTTCCAACCATCTCTGGGCCAGAGACTTGACTCCACACATGATGGATAGGTCACTTGCTGGGAATACAAGAAGCACAAGTTAAAATTCTCTTGTAATCAGGTAGACAACATAAACCCTCACCTCCTACCACACAAGGAAATGACTCAGTCATTACATTACTGGCCATTAGGTTTAAACCAGTGTGGATTAAACCTTGTGGGTATGGCTTTTTCAGTGGTAAAAAGGTTTCCGTTGGCTTCTTCTTTTTTCTGTTATAGAACAAAAGCAGCAGTCAAACTTCAGTTTTATTGTTAAATGAAATTCTGGCATGCTAGCCAGTCCTCAGTAGTATAACTTCCCATCTATTTAGTCTTCTTCGTTCAGGGTGTTCGTGCTCACCTCCCTCCTACTCCCATGGCAGCACTGAAACACTGATCCCACAGATTTCTTCTGATCACTGGGGTTGCAACAGCAGACAGACACTTTTGATTTCTCTGGCTCATATACCTGAAATGACCAGAGGTAAGTGAACACTGCCAATATATGGCAGTCTTCTGATATTTATTGTTCACTGCCAAAGAACACACTCTCAGGTCCCACCCACCACTGAAAAGGAAACAGGACAAAACAACAGACAAACCACCACCCAGACATCATCCCTCCAATCCTCATACGTGTCACAGTTGGCCACAGCACATAAACAGGAACCTGCCCCGAAAGATGGAACTAGTGGGAAGCAACAGGCAAGAGATTGTGGGAATGGACATGGAAACATGAAGACAAAGGACTATAGGGCTTATCCAGAACCCAGCAGTGCACAGACATCGTTATACCTTCCATATTTCATGCAGATCTCTAACCTCACTATCTCCTACAATTTCTTTTATCTGTAGCCTTTTTTGCATTAATTTTGTTTAAAATGTTGATCTTACTGCATTAGTCAGCAATCACTTCCATTGCTTTCCTTCCCTTTCAGCACGGATGGCCGTCTATGAAAAGTTACTCTTCAACTGCTTACAAACACAAGAGCCAGGGTGATTCAGACAATTATCTGTTCTGCTTCCACTTAGGAGTCTGGCAAATGAAGGACACAAGATAAAATTTAAAAAAAAAAAAAAAGGTGCCTAAATTTAAGAATAAAATCCATGTCTAAGCACTTAAGCACTTAAATATGCAGTCTGATTAAAAAAAAATTTGGAATCAAGAAAGTGCCAGCAAGGCCAACTGGGAGTTGATGACTTGGAGAATTCCATCCCTAATTTTGTTGTCTAAATATGAATCCAGGAATAGGGACCAGGATCTCATTTTTGAACAAAATATTTGTATGTATGCTGCCTAGAGCTGGAAGGAATAAATTGGATCACTGATGTCCTCTGAACTGGGAAATCACTGGTATTTTTTAAAAAAGTACTGTTCTTGTTATACAGGCATTCAGAAGATTGAATACGATGGTTGGGCATTGAAAAGACACAAGACAGTCTGTTCTCATCCTCAACACACGTTAGAGTGTGGTACCAGGCCCTACTGCCTTGGCATGGAAGGCCCAGGTGTTGCCAACCCAGAACCAGGGTAAGACACTGCTCCTTGCACTGACCCCAGCCACCCACCAGCCCGTCAGGCTCATACCCCCAAATTTCACTGTTACGTAGAGTTGAAACACTGAACTTCCTTTTTCTTCAGCAAACTTGACATTAAAAAAAAAGGGCCTAAAGGAAGTCAGATATAAGTGTCTTGTTAGGCTTCTCCATCCAATTCCAATGATGGTATCATGTATTGATTTGCTCTCAAAGATGCTCTCAAATGATGACATCTACATCTTTACTGAGAAGATGGTTTGTATGTGGAAAAGCTTTGATGTTCTTTGAAACTACTCTAATAGTTGTAGCTGTTTCTTTCACATGGCTATCAAGCTCAGAATTACCTGAATATGGGAGCTTCCCAAGAGGAACAAATTATCTGTATTAGCAAAAGCTCCTTTTTAAGTCTGGGTGGTGCCTACACTTAACTAAATCAAATTTTACTTAAAAGCTTATTAGAGCTTTTGGCTCCATATAGACATCACATTTCTGGGAAGTTCTGATCAAAAAGCTTGGCATGATTACAATTACAATATTGTTACAAGGCACTAAATGGTATTGATATGTTTAAAACAGAAATTCTGCATTCATTTTATACACAGTTTATCTCAAATGCATAAATACCAGGGTATTTATAGATTTCTCAGAGTTTTCATCCTCTATTTGTATCTTTCAAACATATTTCCAGCTTACAATAAAGCCTGCTAATAATGGCCAAGCAGCCCATAGAATAATCATTTAATTAAAAAAAGAATAACAACACTGATTTCAGTATTGAACAGACAGCAGCTATTGACTTTTAATAGATCTATTAGTAATTTTTTATGGTTTTCATTCTTGATTCTAACTTAAACAGAATAAACTGCAATAGCTGTCCAGGGAAAGAGATATGTTTTACGGGGTAGTTTTCTTATGCTGCTGCCCACCTCATGATCTATCCACATTTACACGGTTTTCAACGTCTAAACTGAAACAAACATTTTCAGATGGGCAGTGACAGCTATGAGTGTTGTATCTGTACTTAATGGAATAAAAAACACAAACTAACTTGTCAGACACACCACAGTGTCAAGCTCAATTACCTAAGTAAACAGAGGCAATGGTTAATTTTACTTGCTACTCACTTTATTGAAACTGCTTCACTGTTGATTTTTGCAGTCTCTTCCTGGGAGGATTACATCTGCCTGGTTTAAAGTTTCACTTCCAAACATCATGTCCAAAACCTAAAAGCTTGCTACAGAAGAAATGAATAAATTTGGGAGAAGATCCTTCCTTCTCTGGGGAAAATTAGCCTGGATCTTAAAGAGGAATGTTATTTAAGCAAGCCTCCTCTATGAGACAAGCAGTGCAAACAGGTTGTGGTCTGCCATGATGGAAGCCCATCAGAAACTTCCCATGTGAACGATCACTGTAAATGTGTCTTTCTCCACTGCCTTGAGGTAGATGCCTACATCCCACCTAAATGTCATGAGGAACCCTAACATCCAGTACACATTGAAAGCAGTTAAAATACACAGGGATGATGAGAGAAACAGTTTTGCACAATTTTTTTTTTAAACACAACCTAACACCCATCATTATTTTTGGCAATGAAAAAGTGCAGTGGATTTTGTCACCTTTGTCACTAGCAGAGAGCTAGTGGACGTCTGCTGCTGACTCACTCAAGCTGAAAAGGTGGCTCGTCCTCCCTCCAGCCATGCCTTTGACTGGGATAAAGAGCCTCTCATCTGGAACTGTTTTCCTGAAGTGATTCACCCCATGCTGTTTCACACACATGCGTAAAAAAGGTCCAGGGACTGTGAGACCCAAAGTGCAGTCGCCACATCACCGTAACAGATCTTTCCACTGCCAGGTCATTCAGCACAGATCACATCCAACCTCAGACACTCTGCCACACACCCACAAAAGACTTGAGCAGACTCAGTCCAAGGCAAAGGCTTACACGCTGACCTTTAGATGTGCACTGGTCACTCAGGGCACTGAAGCCAATAATGTGCAAAACCTTCACAGAGCCAGGATCACTCCAGCAAACTGATCATCTCTATCCTCACCTCTACCCCAGTTCCAAAGCAAAAACAGATCTGCAGGATTCTCCAGCTGTGGAGGTGCCAAGGGGAGAAAAGTTAAACAGATGACAGGACTGTCCTTAGAAGGAGCAAGATCCTGTGGGGAGGCTCCTGGCAAAGTGCAGCTGTTGTGGCAGAGCTTAGGTGCTGTGCTGGGTCTCCAAGGACATGGCTCTGATCACCAACCCTGCAGGCTCTGGGCTGTGCCAGGCCAGGCTTATTAAGTCCTTCCCACCATGACTGCTCAGCTCTGGGACCCCGAGTGCAGATGAATGGCACGTTCTTTGCAATGTGCCAGCAGGAACCCTACTATGGCACTGGGTTGAACAGGCCTACGTGCTTCTCCAGCCTTTTTACCTTCTTGATAAGCACTGAAAGATTGCACTGCTTTGTACAGGGGACTTCCTCATCACAGGGCAAAATAAATTCACCTATGAAGTGCACTGATAAAGTTTTTCATTTCACATCTAGCAGCTGAAAAATAACTTTACCAGGCGACATTGGCGGGGTTGCTTTCTTTTTTTTCTTTGGGTTTTTTTTCTGGTTGGTTTAGGGTTTTTTTGTTTTGGTAGGAGGTGGGGGGGTTTTTTGTGTGTGTTTTTGGGACAAGGACTTAGGGCTTTTTTTTCAGGTTATTTTTAAGAGGCAGATTAATGACCCATTCCTAATATTCCTGGTAACTAGTGTCTGGGTAGACTCAAGTAGTCTTGTAATACTGTAGACAGTAGTACAGTAGATTACTTGCTGTAGTTAAGCAATAATCCTAATATTCTATTCATACACTGAGCAGGTACTAAGCAATACTTTGAGAAATACTAAGACATTCATTTTCTAGACAAGACCAGAGTCAGAAACTGTACTAATGGTCCTCTTCTCTGACACCAACTTGAAGGAGGGTGGGTTAGACCTTTCCTGCATATGGGGGTATGTGCACATCACATAGCACTGTTACACTGGAATCTCTATGGTTTAACTATATCAGAGCTCTGAGTTTAGAGCTGAATATATAGAAGCTCTTAAATTACAAGAATTATTATTGCAAACCTGACTGCAGCTATAGTTGGTGTTCTTGGAAGATGAGAGTGCAAGTAACAAGAAGCTAACAAATTCATGCCAGTAAGTCAAGTTTAATTTGCTTTCCTTTTCCCCTCCCTTCTAAAGCTGGCTTAAATACAAGTTCCACTGTAAATGCAGTGACTAGCAAACATGGATGCCATTACAAATATAGCACTGCCAAGAGGAAGTCCTCCGTTGACTAATAACAGAGTTTCCAATAGCAACTGCAAGATATTCTGGGCACTGAACTGAAGAGATTTAGGGATATATTCTAAACAAGATGTGCTTTTTGCAGCTACATAATATGAATTGTATAACATTTGGACAAAAGGTTTTGAAGAAGTCACCAATAATTTGTATCACAAAGGCAGAACTGGAGGCTTTGGTGGCTCTTTTACTTCATCAGGTAACACTGAGCTCTCTCCCTGTCAAGCCTATTACCAAAGTACGGATAAGAAAATAAAGACAGAGTCATTGCTACACAGCCCAGCATTGCAAAGGTCCCAAGCTTTTGCTGTCAACTGAAACAATATGAAAACGTGGCCTTTTATTTTGGAAAGAGGAGACTGAATGCTTGATAATATTTTTGTGTAGCATTTGTCACTGTCAGAGCACAATACAGAACATAATGAAGATCATTTGTTAATTAAGTAACCCATTCTCTGAAAACCTATTCTTTAATGCAACACAGCATCCGTAACATTACAAAATCATTTACTAGAAATGGAAAATTACTTTTACAATGATCATATTATATGACAGCTTCTCTTCTCAGCAAGCCCTTTCTTGCTGAGAGTGCAGGGCATTTCACGCAGTTACTTCCCCTGCAGAGGATTTTTAAACTTTATTTTTAAATTTGAATATGGAAAATACTCTCAATTTCCACTGCTGCAATTCAATAGTTCTGCTGCAGACTGCCCATGCATTTTCATAGGAGTAATTTAGTTAACCTTTGACGTAAACATAAATTTGTCAGAAATATTTGCAAGGTTAACTTGTAAGTTCTACTATGCGTAAATTTTGCCAAAATACAAGCACAAATCAAAGTGCTAAATAATAATTTTGAAGAGATGCTAAGTAGTAACAAAAAAGAAGGTGCTAAGCAGGCAAATTACTTGAAAATTGTCATCAAATAACTGAAAACAAGAAATAGGACAAATTTCCTTACAGAAACTGATATTCTAAATACCCAAGTCTGACATTGCTATATTAAAAGCTGCCTCAGAACAAAGGTTTATATACAACACATTTTAGCAGGAGATACCTGATACACAAAAATACTGCACTGCTGGTTTTTAATAACTTGAAGATAAAATGTTATGCACTAAGTAATTTTAACCTCCAGTAAAACTTCCCACCATTTTTAATTTTAAAATGCAACCAAGTTATACGAGATGTAGGCACAACATAAAAAAAAATACTAAATGTGGGCTTAAAACTCTAGATGGCACACTCATACAATCAAAGACTACAACAGAAATACACAGGACAAACTGTATGTTTCAACTATGGTACGTTTTCCACAAAAAGCATATATAATCTAGCCACATGTATTATTCTGAGGCCAGTTTGTGAATTATTATTATAAAAGGATATATGTATTATTTCCCCAAGTTAGAATTGGATGATTTAATGTAACACTATGCAGTATTTGCCATTTTGTATTTCAACAGCAGTGAACTCAGCTATTTTATGATTCCACATACAATTAACTCTCATGGCATGGCATCCATTCTGTCACACTTCAACCTACTTCACAGATAAGAGTCAGATCCTACATGGTTCTTGAAGGCCCAGTCTCATGCAAGGAACAGCTCAGTTATAGTAATTTTCAAGCTTTGAAGGAAGTTTTTGTTGCTAGTTTGTTTTTAGGAAGGAACTCAGCTGTGTTTTATTACATCAAGTCCAGGACATAATACAGTTTAATATACAGCCTTTAACCTACTCATCTATATGGATTAGGCAGTACAAAATCTGAAAGTCTAATCTTAGATGGTTGTAACAGCCATGAAAACATTGCAATACTTATGTCAGAATTTGCCAAGGGTACATTGCTGCTGTTACACAATCTTACTGAAGCTGTAGTAAATTAAATGATAGCTATGCAACTGAATTGCCACAGACACATCTGAACAACATCCAGAACGATGAGAAGTGCAAAATGCTTGAATTAGGGTGTTTGACTCATTATCTGAGTAAACAAGTGGCTAAAGACAAACAGAACACAGTTTTACAGTGTGCTAGATGCCTCATGCTGATGGTGTAACAAACCCTATCCCCCAGAGCACAAGGCAGCTGAACAAGCTCTCGTGTCACCCTCTCAGGGCAGTACCCCTTGCTCCATGTGGAGAAGCCAAAGAGCCAGAGCAAAGGGGTTCCCATACCAGGGACACAGAACAGCAGAGACCAGCACAGAGCCCCAGCTAAACCCATCATGTGGAACACACGTACAGGAAAGGACACAGAAAAGGAACAGAAACAATAAAAGGGAATATGCATACACTGATTGGAGAATTACATGGATATGGAAGCATTTGCCCACAAAGCCACAGGGAAGAATGTCTTTGGCCTTAAGCCAGAACAACAGCACCTCTAGAGCAAAGCCCACGAGTAAGTTCTCTGCATTTCTACAGTACTAGATACCAACTCTTTAAGAAAAGCCTTAACAAACTTTCTTCTCTAATAAAGTGTACTCATAATCACTCCTTGATGTATTTTCCAGAAAGGTATCTCTGTAGCATGCTTTTACTTTTAAATACGCAAATAGGAAAAATATTTAGCACATGTTATTAATCTACATATATAAATTTGTGATTTCCATTTGCAAGTTCAATAAGTCACTGTATTTTTTTTAATCATTTAACAAGTTTATTTCTACAAATTATGGCTTAGAAGCAGGTACTGTACATACAAAAATCTGAGGAGACTGATGTGCAGCACGTCATTTCTTTACGTTGTTTATGTGGATAAGTTATTAATTTCAGGGGTATTCATGACATTTCTTATAGCAGCAATAAATAGGCATTTTACTTTTCATAAAATGTTATTTTATATAGCACGTAATCAATACAAAATTAACTTTTAACAGCACTAGAGTAACATAACCCACTACAGGTTGAGTGTGGTATCGGAAAATTTTGTATTAGATCTCTGTGCCAAGCTAGGACTGAGTGATTTGCAGGGTCTCCAACATGTCTTCCACTGCCTTCAAAGAGTATTTAGTTTCTTTCTTACTGCGACCTGCAAACTAAACAGGAAAGAAAGGATTGTTATTTATAAATTTATAATATAAATACCATTAATTAACTCTATTTACTACAAGCTTAAAAGTACAAGACTAAACCTCAGAATTTTTATCAGAATACAAGCTATATCACCTTCTTCTATGAAGCAAGGAAAAAATACTTTCTGTTAAAGAAAGGCAGAAAAAACATCTACTTATCAGCATTTAATATAAAATAATCCAGACAACATATAAGTATATTTTATGGTTCAAAGTAACTATGAGGGATGATGTTGCACTTGATTGCAGCCTACTATTAAAACAGCAATTCTGGAGAACATTTGAAATAAAGTCTGCCTTGATAAGAAAGAAAGATACAGCTTAATAAATACTAGTAATGCTTTAGAAAGGAAGAGGTAGAAGAATAGGAAATGTTGACCACCCTATGTTGAACTCAAAAGGGTTTTTCTAATGATACTGACAATTCTCATTACTCATCAGCCATATCTAACAGAGGGGATTCACTGAGCAGGTTTGTCTTCAGTCAAATGAAACTCCTAACAATTTTTAATACATCTGCACTTAAAAAGTTTGCATTTCAGGTTGGGAGGAGTGGTAAAGAAATTACAGAAACAGTAACTAAAACTTGCTTCTAGTATAACAGCCTATTCTCTACTTAAATGTTAACATCTAAACACTCAATAAATTTTCAATTGGAAGTTTTTTATTTCAAGTACTACTGGTGTCTCGCATAGTTAGTCCTTGATTTATAATGTGTCCCTTCTCTCTTGTAATTAACTTAATTTAGCAAACTCTTCATGACCTGTTAAGAAAGATTAAGTCATCAAACTCAGGTAATATCACACCAGCAACAAGCTGAAGGACCTGTTAACCTGCTTTTGACCTCCAAGCTACAAGCTAGCATTGCCATTCCCAATCAGCACTGAGTTTTTTAAAAAACTGTTCTGGCACAGTAAATGATAAGCAATTTCAAATCAAACCGTTAGGAGAAATTTTGTTACTGTGACAACACCTTACAGCTTAAGAGATGTACTGAAAACACCATATTTTCATGTTTTATATTTCCAGGTGATTAACTGGTGATTAACTGGTGTTTTGATTCTAGCAGTACATATAAACCCATTTTTCAGGTTGTGCAGTTTCCATAGTGACATGCAATAGTCAACTTCAGAGGAAAATACAAGATTTCTTAACACATTCCAAGGTGAAAGCAGCAACTTTTGCTTATATCTGACTGAATAAAATAGCTGCTCTTTGTTTACATTAAGCAGACACTCAGAAATTCCAAATCATTTCACAAAAACAAGCAAGTTTAAAAAACACAAGTCAAAAGTTTCAGGTGAAAAATTGTTTCAAACTCAAAGCACCCAGAAATTTAAATAAAAAGCATGGAAGCCTTAATATACTGTGGTCAAAAAGCACACTTGGCAAGACACACAGGAAGTACACAGAGAAAAGCTTCAAAATAAGAAAAGTTTTACTTGTTCTTGTCATGGACACTGGAAGCGAAATTGACACATGACATTAGTTTAAAAAATGCTACTTGCTAATTTCAAGAGTGGT
This sequence comes from Cettia cetti, assembly GCA_013401135.1. NCBI lineage: Eukaryota > Metazoa > Chordata > Aves > Passeriformes > Sylviidae > Cettia > Cettia cetti. Next base: position 40,448 of record VZUI01069732.1, read on the forward strand.
TGCCTTCATGATACTGACATGTAGCTTAAACTGAACAAATAAAACCAAACTCTACGTCATAACAACCAGAAGCACACTTGGAAATGTAATCACTTCAAATTTGCCCTGACAAACAATTATTTTGTCTATTCAGCCATTACACAGCAATTTGACTGATTGAGCTGGAATCCATTTCTTAAATCATGATTTAATTTTCTGTTTCCCAAATGGTTAATCACAAAATCACCTCTCCCCAGCCATAAATAATATGCAGATTGCTAACACAGAAGAGTTTAGCAATGTACCCAAGAAGCATGTATCTGGAAAATTACTGGGAGTAGGATCACATTAAAGATTTTTGTTAGCATTAATCAAACTTGCCTGCCTCTGCTGAAATGCTTCTACCAGAGGACATGCTAAACCAATTACCTAATTGAAGAGCTCCAGGTAGCCTTATTTTGTTTCGATGTTAAAAGTAACTGTGACTCATGTCCTCAGTCAGAACAGACAGAAGTTCTTCTCAAGGTCTGCACATGTGGAATGATCCAGTTTTCCAGTCATAGGGCAAAAGTAAGCTTATAATAATAATAAAACTAATTATTTGAATAAGCAGTACTTCACTAACTTCTGAAATAAAAGATTAAAATTAAATTTTATTTGGGTCTTTTTTTCAACCACTCAAATTTAAGAAGCCTGGAGCATAATGACTTTTTTTTTTTTTTTTTTTCCCAGAGGATGTGTTAGCAGGCAGGAATTCCAGCTCGCTAAATCAGCCCTAGCTACAAAATCCTTCTGTCTTCCTGAACAATTTTACATTTCTCCCAGATTAGAGATAGATGAGAAGTACTAATCAGCACAGACGGTTACATATATAACATCAAAATAAGTGTATTAACTAGCTGGAGTGTCAAATATCTGTGTATTTCAGAAATTTTTAAACCATTCTTAATCACCATGTTTTTCCGTAAAAATAGAGCTGCACAGTCTAACCAACACTGATGAAATAAGCTTTTCTTTCCATACTCAAACACTGATTTCTTTAGATGACAATAAACTAACAAGTTCCTCTGATTTTATAGAGGAATGCACAGGAGAAGCAAAAATCAAGTGCTGAAGCCCAGTGCTTGAATGACAAAATAAATTGAAAGAAGGGGGCCAGTAAAAATATTTCAAGTAAATTGCAAGCAACATATATTTTAAAAAATAATTAAAAAGCAACTATAGCCAGTCATTTGAAAAAATAAAGCCAGTTTTCCAAAATTACTGAGCAAACTGCTGGTAATTCAATTTCAAATCCAAACTGGTAATGGGAAAGATCCCACTGCAAGGCAATTGCTCAGGAATAACTTTTTGCATTAATAACTTGGAATTTAAAGTCACAAATTCATGTAATTTGTATAAACATTCAAATCAGGATTCTAAATTCATCTTGCTATCTAGAACATGACCACCAGAAAAATTTCATTTAGCAGTATGAGAATGTCCAACCAATGAAACAAGTCAATGTCAAACCCAAAAAGCTTTTAAGGCTTTACAGGTAGATAATGCATGGAAAGTGGGGAGGATTTATAGAGATCATATAAATATCCAGCTTAAAACCTGTCTAGACATACCCTCCCACTAAGGCAGGAACTGTAAGGGCTTCCCCTGGCACAAGTGACCAGGGTTTCATCCTCAAGTCCAAATGGTGACAATTTCCAACTGCTCAGCTCACCGAGGGAGCAACAAATCAACACTGACTCATAGGGGGAACTGCCACCTACTGCCCCACCTAACACCACTGGCTGGATGTTAGGAGTCTCTGACACAGAGACTGGAGTAGCCAAACGCTTCTGCAGCCCTGTAACAAGGTCAGGAGGGCTGGGCTGGGGAAGTCCTGCCCAGCTGTGCTCACTAGAGCTTCCTGTGGTTCTTCTGGGAAGAGGAATGCAGGTATTCACCCCATTTACTTCTCAGATACTGGGTTGAGCTTATGCACTTTCATTTCCTCACGAGCTGAGTTTTCCCTAAGATTCTAATCACATGCAGCATTCATCACTTTATATCCCAAACAGCTTACACACACATACACACATATATATACATACACACAAATATGTACATATATATCTCTATATGTATGTATATATGTTAGTTGTGTTAACGTGCCTGGTAAGCATCAGCCAAAAATGCTTAATGTAGGATCCAAAAGAACTCCACAGAAACAGTAATAAAAATTTCAAACTAAAAGAAAAAAAAACACCCCAACCCCCCTGCACTTAAATATGGCCCCAGCACCACATCACTCCCAATAAAATTCATGCTTTATTAGAGACATTATTATGTCAACAGAAAGCCATGTGGAGAGAAAAGAAAAAAAAAAAACCCAAAATACCAAAACAAACAGGTATGCTTATCTGGATGTGAATCAGTTAACTAGAACCTGTCATAATTAAACATCCATTATGTTTAGAACCAGGAGATGCCTATTTCCAGGTCTTCTAGGCCATTCCACAGCCAACACTGGTTTTAAATTTCCACCCTAATGCACCCTGAAAGGGGCTGTTTCCCAGAAGTGCTAACAAGTCTCTACCAGTACTCTGAACTCCAGTCACAATATTTACTTAAAACATGTGCAAATCCACTCTAATCTAAGCAATTCATTTTACTAAGATGTAAAACACAGAATATTGATTTTCACTATTCACACATCTTTAAAACCTGTTATGGTCTGTCACCATGGATTCACAATGTATTCTATTCTTTGATTTTTTTTTTTTTTGTAAGTGTTTGGTTGTTTTGGTTGGATTTGTGTTAGGGGTTTTGTGTTGTTTTTTGTTGCTGTTTTTGTGGGGGGGTTAGGGTTGTTGATTTTTTTTGGGGGATTTGGGATTTGGGATTT